>JAYMFT010409787.1:0-18327 GCA_038088735.1 Panulirus argus | reverse complement strand
TATATATATATATATCTTTGGTTCCTTTTCCTGGAAAATATTGCAAGGAAAAAAAACTTTCGGATTGTCCTATTTACTTATATCCAGTACTTTTACTTTACTAAGCTTGATGCTTAACCGCGCTGCCGTTTGGGACTTACTTATTCCCAACATACAGACGCAATATAGACGCCCACGTCAGCGCTCCTTTAGATAATAATGTGGACGTGGCAGACACACACACTGTGTGGACGATACTATAACAACAGCCGTATGCGCGAGCGAGATATGAACCACACAAGCAACGACAGATTATGGTTATATGATCATCTTCAACACCTGAAGAAGGTGAACAAATTTTTGCAATCGGAGGCTACAAAATAACGTCGTGTGCTTTAATGACCCTTGTAGATGATACGACCGTAGACGAGAATAAGCAACCACCAAATAAGCAGCCACTTAGCTAAGGTCCAGTAGGTGAAGCCCTATTAGGTAAAGGTCTATTAGGAAAAGGTCTATTGGTTAAAAATCTATCAAGTGAAGATCTAATAGGTAAAGATCTATGAGGTAAAGGTCTATTGGCTCAAGGTCTATTGGTTAAAGATCTATCAAGTGAAGATCTATTAGGTAAAGATCTATGAGGTAAAGGTCTATTGGCTCAAGATCCATTAGGTGAAGAACTTTCACGACAACGAACAAGTAAATACAACTAAACACTAAATAAATATCTGCGAGGCAGTGACCACCTCAAACTACAACAAGAAGGAGAACGTCATCAGCAAAGAAGACACTCCCTCAAACCAAGAAGACAGAGAAGAGAAGACAGAAGAAAGAACGAAAGAAGGAAAGAGACAGAAAGAGAGAAGACATCACTGACCTTCACTATACATCTGCAAGGCAGTCAGCAACAAATCAACACCATAATTCAGCTTCAACCCAATCTTAAAGAGGACCACAGAATAGCCTAGGCTGACAGCTGTACCAGTGGCAAGCAGGCAAGACATAGATGGCCAGATCCAACGTCCATTATATAACGATATTCATCGTCATTGCTTTTTTTTTACCGAGTCCTCGTTACCTCCACTGGGTTGCTAACTATATCAATGCAAACGACTATGAATTTACATATCATGCTTCACATGTGTGGTAAATACGCGTTATTGCTGAGCATGTGTGATGTGTTACTGCATGTGCTATGACATCTTTTATTTAAGGGAATTCCAGTAACCTATTGTTTTTGATGTTGTATTTGGCAGTGTTATATATAGATTAATGCAACTTTTTTCTGTGATATGCTACAACATTGTTTACACACACACACACAGTATGCAGGTCGGATTTTTATTGTGCATCATATGTTTTCTTGCGCTACGTTTGGCTCTGCTGTGTTTTAGAATGTTGCATTATGTGGCTAGCTTTGTTAGCTTTGTCCTGGGATATGTTAAATACTATGTGCTTGAATACGTTGTGGCATGGTAGGCAATTAGTCTTTGGCATCTTGATATACAACCACACCCTTGAATAGAGTCGTCTTATTTCTGAGGTTGGAGAAAATGTATACAAGATGTACGTCGGTTTCTGCCACACATATTCCTGTCTACTAATTTTCAGATCAACGCTGTATTATCTTTAAGGGAACAGGTTACATGTCACAAATATATTCCAGATCAACGCTGTATCATCTTTAATGGAACAGGTTACATGTCACAAATATATTCCTATCTACTAATTTTCAAATCAAAGCTGTACTATTTACTAGGAGCCTGGTTATGCCACAGATATTTCCAATCACTAATTTTCAGTTAAACGCTGTGTCATTTGCTAGGACACCGTTTGCATATTACGTGTCTTCGAGAGAAATGCAATGGCAAGTAATTTCATCAACCCCTCCGTTTTAGTAATGTGGCTTCAGCTCACGTGAACCATAGTCCCTCTGTTCGTCTGTAACCTTTAATTCAGATGAAAGGAAGCAAGTTGTTTAAAAAGAAGAAGAAAAAAGATTGAGGCGACCAGCAAACTCTTCCGTAACTCTTTGGATTTTCCGTCCGCCAGAATGCAGAGTTATTTGACTTAACACTTCCACTGTAATGAATCATGGGTTAACTGTATGAATCTAGACTCAAAGTTCGATATAAGTTGGCGGGTGTAATGAAAACCGAAATTCTCGTGAACATCCTTGACAGCGTTAATCAAATATTTAATGAACTTTGAAGCAATAGATTTTCTACCTTGTTCAGGATGGATTCTTGTCTGGATCACTAACGCAGGTTCGTATCGCTTCTTGACTCTTCAGTTTCTTGTCATCATCCGTATAAATGCTTTCCTCTGGTCTTAGCAGGAAACTAGCGCCTGTGAATCCTCGACATGCAACTTCCACATTAAGAGATATTGCTTTTTACGCTCTCTTGTTCTTCTCGAGTTTCATACGGTATCTGAAGTTTGATAATTCCCAACCATTCCAGAGGTTAACTTCTGCCTGCTGAGTTGACTGCATTCTTTGTACGGTCTACATCTCCTTTTCAACTTTGTCCACCTCTTGCAGAGAATGCACCTTAATCCTTCTGGTCTGGACTCTGTGCTTTTCTCTCTCTCTGGAATATGTCTAGCCAGTGTTCAGGTAACTCTTCCAGTCGACCACTTCCTACACACTACTTAGGCGTCTTACCACTCTGAGAGTGATTCCTACAGAAGCGTAGACAACTTCTAATCTATTCTTTCTCCACCTCACACGATTACCATTGAAATTACAATCTGTTGTCTCTTAAACATTTTCAGCTTAGATGCGGTAGGCCGAATTCATCTGTGTAAACGATGTTTGGGATAAGGTTTCCAGGGGGTTATTCTGCATGCCTTACTTGTCCTGGAAATTCTATAGTCTGGGATGAATTAGCCCAGGCACCAAGCTAAGGCTCTCGCTCTTGATTATCAAACACCTTCACAACTTCTAAGAAGTCCAGTCGTTTTGACAAGTCAGTCTTTAAGCATACTTACAACCCAATGGCTCCACATTTTCTGTTTTGTCACAACTGTGGAGGTTGCAATTTAGGATTCAGAATTCCCTATCCATGTGCCGTGTTTTTCCTCTGTCAACAACGAATTATGAAAGGGACTTTGATAGCATTAAATGCGATTAAAGTCTTTGCGTATTTGCGGAGTATGACAGAGTCTCTTTTATACTGCTGTGATCCGGTTGTCGTGTGGCGCTTCAGCCTCCACTTTTGCTGGGACGTAAATTTTCGGTTCTTCTGCAACCTTGTTGTAACGAGGGCTATATTTAGTTCCCTCACTCTCTCTCTCTCTCTCTCTCTCTCTCTCTCTTTGCGTTTGCTTTCATGTCTGTGCCAAAGAAAAAAAAAATCTTTTTACGTTGCCTCATCTTCGCTGATTAAATCAGAGGGAGAATCTTGCACGTCTTGAGGCATCCGTCGTGTTGGTCCCTACCACAATGGCCAGCCGGAGGGTAATGGGTAAAAGACGATCTTTTCTCTAACGAAGACTTACATAATCCCTGGGTATTAGTACACACACACCTATTCCCGAAATTGAGTTTTCTTTCGTTAAAAGTGGCGAGATATATTTCCGGGCCTTACGTGAAAAACTAACGTTTCCCTTCATAGGTTCTGTCAGACGTGTCGAAACCGATTTGTTTAAATGATTAGTGTTTACACAATTCAGCCTTTGCTCGTTCCTCCATAATTTTGACTACCGCCAATTCATCTACATTCTCTCTGTCCACATCTTTCTCATCTTTACCATCATCATATTCTCTTCCATTTCAGAGTTTATGCTTGCAGGGTTTTCCTGAACTCCACTCTCTTAGTTGAACATTTGCTTCATTCAAGCTCCTATTTCTTGTTCAGTTCCTTTGTCTCATTCAGCATAAATCACCGACGGCATACTCTCCCTGTCTTTCGTGATTGGCACATATATTTCCTACTGCTCTGTCCATCTTTCGAATCTTGACTCTACTGATTTATATCTTACCCAGGGTAAGTTTCTATGAGAGGGTCTTGGTGTTATCCAAGATATCGTTCTAGAGGCTCCTGCAGCTCATGGCTATACTACTTTCAGTAGCAGGGAGATGTGGACTCCTTTAGAATGAAAAGTTCTTTGAGGGGACCGTATCCACAGTGATACAATCTCGCCCAAGATGACTTTTCTCGAGCGGAGGGATTCCGGTATCAACCATGTTTTTGATATATATATATATATATATATATATCCCTGGGGTTAGGGGAGAAAGAATACTTCCCAAGCATTCACTACATGTGAAAGGCGACTAAAAGGGGAGGGAGCCAGGGTCTGGAAATCCTCTCCTCCTCTTTTTACTTTTCCAAAAGAAGGAACTGAGAATATATACACATATATATATATATATATATATATATATATATATATATATATATATATATATATATATACAAATCACATATGGCAGACACATTGCATTTCCTCCTCACACCCCAAATAAAAACGCAAAGCCATAAACTAAATACAGGCCATTAATTTACTGTACAAACATTCATTCCGTTGCAACCTAATTACGCCTCAGCCACCCAGACAAGAGCAAATGTAACAAAATTGCAAACCACATATAACAAGGCTCCCAAAACAATCACCAAAGGGTTTCATAAACTACTTTCATTCAACAGTTGCACGACGGAGCAAAAATAACTCCAAAAACAGTATTTCATTATGTTCAACGGCCAGTTCTTTTTGGCTAGGCTTCGACCCCTTCACCCTACCAACACCAAAACCAACCATCGACCCCAAAGAGGACACAAAACACTGTGTTAAACCGGCTTCGTATTTCAGCAGTGTACCCTCATAGACCATCAACATCCCAGTTCACAGCAAATGAGACACTGGCTAATCACTACACACGAAAATGACTCGACGAGCATTAAACAACTGCCCTCTCAACTCAAGTCTTAAATTCTACACCGTATACCAGCTCCAATAACCTCTTCTTCTCTACGCTCAACAGAAACAGATGCATCTTTAGACGGTAAGCAGTAATATAAGAAAGGGAAGTCTGAAAAGAATTTTCATAAGATTTATTCCAGTCAGTGTTAATAACGTGCCAAAATTGGAGGAGGAGGTGCATTTAACAGAGCTACATTAACGAGAGCGTGGCCTGATAAACCATTTACGGGCGAGACTGTGTATCGCACATTAAAGCGCAGAGGTTGTGAAAAGCAGATCCAGAAAAAGTTGGGAGAATCGTCATAATAGTTAGAAATATGGGTGGAGCAGATGATGATTTGATCTCGATCATTAAGAGTGGAGAACATGAGGGCTTCAGTCCCTCTGGTGTACATTGAGGTCTCCTACGTAGCAGAGAACCTCGGCTTGAGGATGAGAGGATGTCATGACCTCTTGGCCAGCATTCAGACAGTTGAAGAAAGTTATAAAATCTGTAGAGTTCCTGACGGCTGCGGCCGAAGTGAAGGAAAATAGTGAGAGTTGACAGATAAAAGTTAAGCCACATGACATCGAAGTTTGGGGATTCAAAGCTTTCAAGGCGTGCAACAGGTGTGGTGATGTTGGAAGGAGCGCAGACACCTCCGAGACGGAAGCTTGAGTGAAGATTATATCTAGAGATGTGAGAGGGGTTAGTGAGAATATCATTAGAGTTGAGCGTCAGAAAAAAAGCGAGTTATTAGGAGGGGGTCTAGCTGGATACATTTCAACGGTAGAGAGGTTTCTAGAAAGACCGCGAATGCTGATGAAATGAGCAGAAGAATCGGGTCTATCGGAGGGGCAAAGGTTATGGAAGGGGATGGAACTCGCATGCCCGAACCCTCCCTCACTTTGGCAGCAGAGTTAGGCGGGAACCCCATGATTCCGGAGACGATGGGGTAATAATTTCCTTGAAGTACCATGTTGTCTTCAAAAGAGTAAAAACTAACGTAAAGTGAAGCGATAAATCAAGTAATAACTGACTGCAAGGAGGAAGATGATGGTGAGATTAGCCCTGCTTCCTTGTCAGTTATACAAGTAATTATAATACCCTGTGGTTCATCACAGAGTAACAAATTAAGCGAACAATGCAAGTCTGCAGTCCTGCTTGAAACTTAAACCGACAGCTTATTCTTGAAACACTGAACCATTCACTGGAGAACTACGAGAGCAAAAATTGCAGTAAGCCATCGGTTAGCAAACTTGCAGACCGAAGGAACTTCACGGTGACGTCTAATGTTATGAACTCAGTTTAACAACGCAAAGGACGACTTTTTTGTTTAACTCTTTATTGTTGATTCTAGCCCTATGTGTGGGTTGCTTGTCCATGTTCACTAGGTCACGTGAGGCCTCTGGTGACTAGAGATGGGTAACTTTTCTCCCTTAGTAGCTTAGTAGATATTGATAATTTTAGAAAGCAAAAATATAAAGCTCCGCTTCATAATTTGATTTCATGTTAGTAAAGACTTTGTTCGATGATATCAATAAGTCATTAGTTAGAAGAACGAACACGGTTTTGTGAAATAAATGGTAACAAAATGTGTAAAAAGTTTGCGAAAACCTAACGGTAAAATTCTTTACATTACGAATCACAATTTGTGTGTTTACGTGTGTGTGTGTTATAGGAGTCTTATGCCTTGACACTAATTGAATATAATTTACGTTGCATGTTTACATGCAATGCGGCTCCGAAAACTGAGCTTTCTGCCTATTTTAAAAAAAAAGTTCTTGTACTTCTGGTTGCCTTTCCATGGCGTAAGGGGATGGATGAACGCTGAGAAAATCGTCGAATTGTAGAACGCTTGCGGAAAGTTCTCGCCGCATGCAGCAGACGAAGCTAAGACAGAAAGTCAAATCGTGTGAGTTAATGTTGGACTGTGGATGGTGAGAAGGGCAGGGCACTTTTATGAAAGAGGCAGCGACGATAAAATAATCACGGATTGACAGGGTGATATATGAAGTGCAGGAATCAAAGTTAAAGCTTTTTTCAGGAGGATTCTCACGAAAGGCCATAGGATAAGGGCAGGGAGCCATGTAGTGGTGACCAGTGGAACTCGTCCACGCGTATCGGGTTGCAATGGACCAACGGGAGTGTGCGACTTGCAGAATCACCGCCAAAATGATGGTTGAAGCATCAGGGCCATGAACGAAGCTGTTCTACGGTACAGGGAGCTCGTTTCGATTTCAATAAACGAGAGAACAAAGAAGGATGGACGGTAGCTGGGCGTGAGCGAACGGGTGTCAAAACACAGAAATAAGTTCTGGAAGACAAGTAACGCGTTGGTCACTGAAGCAGTTGTCTAGGGGGCTAGGATACAACACGAATTGCTGTCACTAAAAAATGTTTTCCTTTGTTTTCTATCATAATCACACGATTTAAAAAGGTATGATAAATTTCTAAGTAAATTCACAAGTGGGGGCACTCGAGATGATGGTTCGATCGTGTGTGTGCCGCCGTCACAGATAGCTAGACTGAACAGACTGGGAGACAGTTCCTGGATGACCCAACGAAAGCTAAAGTTCACATCATCACAATTTCCAGACATGCAAGAGGCCTCTGAGATGCTTCGAGAATTTTAACAGTAAGGAGGTACACACACGCACCCATGCTTCCCATGACTTACACTTTCCAACCATACCTACGCGTCTCACTCACGCCTCACGCCTCACTCGTATCTCTTACACATATATGACCTTACTCATACTCACTCCTAGCAGAAATAGACATCTGGCTGTGACTGAGATCTAAATGCCTTGTACGCAACGACATGACACCATCCTAACATTCCCCTTGGGCGTGTCAGTTATGGAGAAGGAAGTTTGTATCTGTTGAAACACTCACTGACGTGGAGATATATTTATCATGGCCACCAACTACGCGGTGTAATATTGCGAACGTAACCGGAAAGAATGCTAATGCCGAGAAATTCATGCGCTGACACATTACATTAAGCTCACTGTGGGACTGTGTTGATGAGACGACCCTGCAGTTATACTGCAGAGAGAGAGAGAGAGAAAGAGAGAGAGAGAGAGAGAGAGAGAGAGAGAGAGAGAGAGAGAGCCAGGCTCAACAACGAAGAAAACCCATTTGAGACGAGACCTCAGGGAGAGTGCTGAAAGCCGATGTTTCCACCCTACTCCCTTATGGACTGAGCAAGGTAGGAAGGGAGGACATGCTCTCCCCTTTTTCGTTTAAGTGCAGAAGCATTTCTCCACACCACATCAAATATCGGATTTGTATGTATTTTTTCCCTCTCTTACATTATCTGCGTGCCATTCAACTTTTACCAAACTGATCTGAGTTGCCGTGTGTCATTCCAGTGATCTGTTGGTGTTTAAATTCCTTTGTTATTTTGTATCGTTACGTCTTTTTTTCTTTTTTTTTTATGACCATGTCACTTTCACCGCATCTTCTCGAAGGAGTATGGGACGTCTGTCCGTTTCGGTTTCCATGAGCAGGACAACTTTCGTAAACCACAGAAAGAGACGCTGTTTCTCTTGAAGTTGGGAAAAATGTGGAAGAGATAAAACATCGCAAAGGACTTGAGAAGAGAAGTAGAGCATCTGCGAAAAAAGAAAAATAGAGAAAGATAAACGAATTTCTAAATGCGGTGTTGCGCCACGAAACGACGAATGGAGTTGAAGCTGTAGAATGAATGGGACTTGGGACACGTATGTATAAAATCAGGGGAAATTATTCACGAATACGAGGAGTGGTCGCAGGCAGCGACTGTTCAGATGTGGAGAGATGAAGGAAAGACAAGCGATTACAGGAATGACAGAGCATTACTGGCGTTCTATTCCGACTGATCTTACTTTGTTAGCGAGCCATGCATCCCCGGGATCCCTCTAAATGCGCTGTAGCAGTTACGAGGCTGCGATCCACACAGGAGCAGCAGTGCAAGTTGGGCTCCTTTGTAGGGCCGAGGAGTCATTAACGAGGCTGCCGCAACGCCTTTCCATCCACAGAAGATGACACAAACCTCGTCGAAGGTCACACCTGACTCGTGGTTTTGCCCCTTTGCTGGCGGTGTTGGGGAACGTCGACTGATGGTGACCAAAATGGATCACTGAACACCCTGTTGGTGAAGATTGAGGTAGACATAGGAAAGGAATTGCGTATATATTGGCGAGCTCTTTACATTTAGGAAAATTGTACGTCGCGTCAGCAGGAAATCACTGCGGAAAGTTCCGATCCACTGTAGTTAACATAGAAGGGCTCTGATTGCCAGAAGTTCTGTAACTGAAGGAGTTCTTTAGTGAGGGCGGATGGTGGTGCGAGTGAGTTCAATGATTATATCAGAGTTGCTGACTGGCATCATGTTTGATTAATAGGGCAACGCGTGAGGTGAGAGTGACATAGGGTGACCTTGTTGTACTACTAGTGAACCCTTGTGGAGTAGAGTGGAAGCTACCAGCGTAATTATATGCATATGATTATATTCTATTGGCTCATCATGAGGAAGAATTGGAAAGAATGATAAGCCGCTAGGATGATGTGTCTGAGAAGAGGAGGCAGAGACAAAATGAGAGAATGGTAACGAATCTTGTTTTCGAGTTCGATGTTGTCGCAATATAGTACATTCTTGTTTTCCACGTTGAAGACTCCGGTTACGGACAGAAGTCCACGTCGAGAGTGGGCCTTGGTTAAAGAAAGGGAAAAGTGAGAAAAGATAATACTATCTTAAAAGATTTTGTAGGAAATGCAAAACCTGGTTAAAGATGGCGAGGACATACTGTAGTTGTTGGGAAAGACATTAATTGTGAGTTAGTTTAGCTTCGGGTGATTTGGAGATTCGGTTAGCAAAAATGATTCAAATGTATAGTATATAGGGGGCGAAACCTTACGTCTAAAACTTCTGACATTAAAAGAATGCATAGTGAGGAAGATCTATGAAGCATAGTTGGAATCAGAGCAGAATAAAGACGACTGGCTATGCGAAAATGATCTGTGGTTCGATGAAATCCTAGGAAATACACATAGATCAGACTGTGCAAAAGGACACATCGCAGATGGTAAGTTGAGCAGGAAAATATACGGCGTTACTGTATGGCTGAAATTCTTAGAAGAGGTGTTAACAAGGAAGAGACTAGTAGACGCAATTATTGAAAAAGTTAACGTACGTACTTGGTTTTTCAGATGGGGTTGCCAAAGGAGTTGCTTTGAGCCGTGTTCACTGGTGACGTTCAAGATGTGAATTTGGAAGGAGTCAGTCAGTGACTCCGAACAAAACATCAGAGTGTATAAAGTGAAAGATTACGGCAGGCCTGTATTAGTTCAGAGGCCAATAATCATATCGAATCATAACTGAATATATTTGCGAATCATCTGAAAAAGTTGTTTGGACTTCATACTCTTCATGTAAATGCAGACGAAATCAAAAGTAATGGAATAATTAATAGGAACATTTCCCCATTTACAGGGGTTGGATTTTTTTTTCTTTCAAGAGGCAAGTTAAATTTCTCTTTCCATGACGAGAAGTTATAGTCCTCAGATTCTCCAAGGAGAGACTTCATTTTCGTTCCCTCCAGCGATGAGGATTCGCTACAGTAACATAATTCAGAGAGACATACACGATATCTCTGGATACTTCAGTTTTGAAAGACCTTGTAGCCACATCTGTAGTCTGACATCATTTACTGGTACACTGCGCTTCCATTTCCTCGATCTGTGGGGCAGGTTGCTGCCGCTACGCAACCAGTAGTCCGGCAGAACGTTTGTGCTAACACTGGCCTAACAGTTAATCCAGTTGTTGAATAGCTTGTCGTAACCACGCAGCCAGTAGCCTGACAGATGACAGTGATAACACTGGCCTCATAGTTCCTCCAGCTGTGGTACAGGCCACAGCCACACAACCAGTAGTCTTCCCGACTCAAAGCTTCCTATCTATTTCAGTTTTACGCTTAACCCTTCTCTATGCTCTTTTATATTGTCCCTCTCTTTACATTTTCCCCTCTTCCGCGTCACTCATATCTTCCGTCTTTTTTCCTACAATTTTTTTCTTTTTTCCCCTCGTCCTTTACCCATCAACCCTTTTCTTCAACTCCACCTCGTCCACTCTCTTTCATCCTCATCTTCTCCTTGTACCTCACTCCTCAACTGGTCTTCCACCATCTTCCTCTTCTATACCTTCACTCTTAACAGTAAAAGCCTTTCTACAATACTAAAAGTCTGATTTATCTTATGACTGGAAGAAATCATTTCTGCTGTTTTAAATATGTACGTATAATATATACGATATTTCTAATTCATTTTTCCTAGAGGTATTATTACATTCTCTCCCCAAAGGTCAATTCATATCACACATGACATGAGAGATTTCAAAAGGAGTTTTCTCCACTCAACCTCAATATCCTCACAACAGGGACAAAATATATTTCACATTTCGTAGGCGATAGATTCATTCATCATGTATATACCGCACTAATATGAATCATTTCTCAGTCTAAAACAGGATTATATTGTGTGTGTCGAAACAAACATACAACATATTTTTCCAAGCACGTATATATATATACTCTTGGGGGCAGTGGAGTACACTGTGACCCACCAGTCATACGGGACCGGGTTCAAATCCCGACCATGGCAGTCGGATCACATACAACCCAACCGTTCTTCCCTCTATCTGGGTAGCGGTGTAAGCTAGGATATACATATGTCTATGTATGCACATAATTAAGCATCGTAGATGACTTATCAACCCCATAGGAATCCACTTGATCCAGCTCCCTACGGAGATTGCAATATTGGAACTGATTATCCTGTATAATGATATAATCAGTATGATCACTGTTGTTGATAATGATAGCAATAATGATAATAATAATAATAATAATGATAATAATAATAATAATCATAATAATGATAATAATAATGATTATTATAATAAGAATGATAATAATAATAATGATAATGATAACTATGATAATAACAATAACAACAACAATAATAATAATCATAATATAAAAAATAATAATGATAATAATAGCATTGAAAATAATAATGATAATGATAATAACAATAATGGTGATAATAATAAACATTGTCATTCTTTTCCTCATACAACCCCTGTGCTATGTATGGAGCTCCTGATAAGGCTACACTCTACGCAGGTATTAGGGAATCAGAAAAGGTAGCGCGTCATACGATAATGTTAAGTTGCTTGTGAGCGATAAAGACAAGGTGTATGGGCATTACTAAAAGGGAAGGTTAGGTTAGCAATTGGAAGATGTACGAATAGAAGCGGTAGGAGGTGAAGAGGATTTGGCAGAGGTTGAAAAAGAGGGCAAATGTTAAGTATAGACTGCTGAATGTACCTGGTAAGTTACATAATGGGGGTAGTAAATAGCAGAGTGATAGCATTCTTAGGGCATCTGACTGGGAAGAACACTAATGCTTCAGGAGTGGTAGAGGAAATTTAGAGGATATGCCTTAAATAATGTGTGAGAAATACACAGAGAAGGAGAAATATTCGTAAGTAGCGTTTATGGATCTAAAGTAAGTTTATGATAAAGTTTATAGAGATGCTTTATGACAGGTGTTTTGAGTATATGGGATGGGAGGGAAGCTACTTAAAGCAGTTAGGAGTTTCTCTCAAAAAGACGAGAAGTATGTGCGAGTCGGAAGAGATGAGGGTGAGTGGTTCAGAGTGAAGGCAAACCTACCACAGGAGTGTGTGATGTCACCATGGCTGTTTAATCTCTTTAAAGATGGGTTGGTGAGGGAGGTTAATGCAAGGATCCTGAAGAGATCGGTGGGTGTGCAGACATGTGAAGCGAGTCAGTTGCCCTTTTGGTGATGACATGGCGACTACAGACTAGGTTGAGACATTATAGAAGCTGGTTTTCGAGCGTGGTGTAGTGCGTCGGAGGAGAAAGTTGAGAGTTTATGTGGACAAATGAAAGGTTACTAAGTTTAACGAAGGAGAAAGATATGTTGGATATAATATGATTTTGAATAGAGAGAACCGGGAGGATGTGGATTGCTTTACGTACATGAGACAGGACATGGCATTAGGTGGAATCATGGGAGCTGAAGTATGCCATAGGGCTGATAAGGCGACTTTGGTTCTGAGGGCAATGAGGAGTACGTAGAAATAGAGGGTCACTGTCTGTGAGGGCAGAGATGGGGATGCTTAATGTCATAGTAGTGCCCACGATATTGTATCGATGCGAGGCGTGGGGCCTTGCTTAAAAAAAAGAAACGTATTGAAGAGAGTGGATAGTATGCTTGAGGATAGGGTGTGGCTGTGTGGAGGTAGAGAACGAAATGACAGGGCAAGACATAGGCGTGGTAAGTAGAGAATGTCTGAGCGAGTTATAGACAGTGTGCTAAAATGGTTTGGACAAAGAGAGAATGAGAGAGTGAAGGCTGACTAAGAAGGTACACGTATCACAAGTAGAGGGAGTAAGGATAAGGGTAGGTTAAAGATGGATTAAAGATGCTTTGAGTGATCGGGGCCTGAACACAAAGGAGGGTGTGAGGCGTGCACGGAATGGAAAAAAAATTTGAAATATAAGGTATAAGAGAGCTATGTGCTTTTAGGGGGCTTGGAGCGTAGCCTTGAATCTGCAGGTGCCGAATGATAATGCATATCATTATCAGTATCATTGTTGTCATTATTGTTGCTACTACTACTACTACTACTACTATTACTATCGTGGAACTTGTGTGGGATTCCTGTAACTTCGAGGTTGCCCTCCATGTGGGGGCTGGGTATGGTGAGTTCCTTTGAGGTAAATAGATAATTGACGATGCGGTCCTCTAATACGCAAATTCTCACATACACGTACATACCCCCGGCTTAAAGTCGGATGCCTGTTCATCGACCAGCCCTAAAGGGAATGAGAAACAGCTGGGTTAGCTGTGACCCAGCTGTCTTGCCTGGTATTCGACCCTTTAGACTGGTGGGTCACAACGCTAACCACTAAACCACGGAGTGCGAGGAAATTATACTGGTGTACATAAATGTGAGTTTATTTACATGTATATAAACTCAACACAAACATCTTTTGATACACAGAAATCATGAAAGCCAGGATTTATATAGGTGTCATATATACCTGCTGTATATCTTACAAGCTTTTCAAATATGAATTTCATATTCCCGTGATAAGAATTTTGCAATCTTAGGTCGGTGAGAGAAGATTCGTTTGAGAGCCCTCACGTCATTCATGATATGAAATGAACTTCAGGAGGAAGATTCAAAATCTCATCAAGAGACCATTGTTCCATAAAACAGCTTTTGTACTGTCGTCAGGTTATTTGAGCAATGAGATTCAATTACTGTAGGTAAGACGTTGTTCAATCATCAAGATGCCGACGGAGGAAGTGGAGATGGTGTGGTTGATAAGTAAAGGACGAGAAAGGTATTAATAAAAGGGGAGAATAAAAGGAACGAAGCAGAAGAGGAGTAAAGATAGGGAACGTGTGTGATAGAAAAAAAATGAATAGGTCTGAAAACACATTATAAAGGAAGCAAAGAATCAGGACGCTAGTGATACCACATCAATAGCTCACACTACTGGCTATGTGTCTGCGACCAGCTTCTTTACAGCTGTAGGAACTAAGGCCAGTTTTACCGCTATCATCTGTCACACTACTGGTTGTGTAGCTACGACAATCTCGTACACAGCTGGAGGAACTGTGAGGTCAGTGTTACCACTATCATCCGCTAGACTACTGGTGGCGTGGCTCTAACAACCTACCTAAAAGCTAGACATGCAGGGAAGTTCAGTATACCAGTAACAATTGTCAGACTACAGATGTGACTATAAGGTGCTTCACGACTTAAACGTCAACAGGCTTCGTGTATCGCCACTGAAGAAAGCTGTCATAACGAGTCCTCTTCGCGGAAGGAAATGAACCTGTAGTGTCAACGAAGCATCAGGGGAATTTTTTTTTTTTTTCATCTCTAGAAAGAAAATATCATCTCATTTCTTGAAGCAATCCAGTCCTTGGAAAAGAAAGAAATATTTCTGCAAATTTGTCCACTACCTATAATCTTGCCTCCAATTACACGTTTGGTACAAGTTATCACCAACAAATCATTTGTTACGTCAGCATGAAAACTGCGAAAAAAAAATATCAGACTTTAGACTTGTATATTCTTTTGATCTTCGCATTGCTTTGAAAGACAAATTGGTATGATGTACCCAACGAAAACGACGTAAACGTACCTTGGATTAGCTCCAGTAAAACTTTCAAAGCAACAGAAGGAAGAGACGTGCCAGTTATTAGTAGACGGTCTTTATCTAAAACGAAATCTATATGATGGAAGACTGAAATAATGTAGTGCCTACTTGCTAAGACAGTAGCGCATAAAAAAAACTTGAAAAATAAATCAACAACCAAAATGAAAGAGGAAAGTATGTAAATTTGCATAGAGAAACTAAGAGACTGATGCGACAAATGAAATGTCAGTATGAAGTGCATTTTACTGAAAGATGCAAAATCCTCAAGCGCCGTCAGAATTCAACTGGCCCGGGAAAAGATACCTCATCAGTCATGAATAAGTGTTTCTCATGTGCGTCCTACAAAGGCTATTCGAATACAGCGACACCCGTGTTGAATTATGATGTTCATTCACAACCTTCTTCAAGAACCTATTCCTCAACCTTGAACAGATACGTTCCAACGGATTCAGGAAACCGTCACTTTCTCGTCATGGTTGACTCAGTCTCTCAGTATTGGGAACTCATTCCCGTAACTAATAAATCTGCAGGGTCGGTAACTCTAGCTCTGAGGAACAGATAAGTGATCAGCACTAAACTCCAGAAGTCACTCTCTCTAATGACTGTTTGCAATTCAACATGTCATTTCTCAATGTTCCCTGCAAACTCTATAACATTCAAGGGTGCAGAAATAATACGCAGCACATCATCTGCTAAAGATGGTCTTCCTGTATACAGCGATCGCATAATCTTCAATGTTTTGTACCATGTTATGTTGTCCAGAAGTACTTCTTGGGACAAGGGCATCCACGATGATCAGTGTTTCATAAATTCATCTGTCTCTCCGTCGACTGGAACCTCTCCTTGACCTTCTCTACCTACTATATAGACAATTTCGTCAGCAGATTACTCTGTCATAAAATCCTAGACTTCTAGAGAATTCGAACTCTCAGATATTGTCTCAGCAGCAATATTCAGCAGGTCCTGAGCTTTGTACAAGAATGGAAACTCCTCTTGTTACTGGAACATAAGATTTCGGGTCCGATGACCTCGAAGCCGTGGAGGAGCAAAGCTCGTATCTGGAATGTGTTTTATGCTACCAATTGGACTCTCCACAGAATCACTTCGAAAATCCCAAGACATGTCAAATAACTATACATGCCCTTCCGTTAGATATACTGAACTTGATTTCTTTTCTTTTCATTCTCATTTTCCTGATTAGGCTGACGCGTGAAGACCTTGGATATCATCATTTTATGCGTTACACCTAATCAGCTCTAATGAGGCACATTTTATATATTTTTTTTTTTCACTGAAAATCCTTGTCTATTAACTTTGAAGATATATATATATATATATATATATATATATATATATAACATTTATTGCCAGTACATAAAATTTATTCATGTTTCACCAGATGTCCTTCCATGTGTATGTTATTTCTTACACGCATGCAAGGTGGGGACAACTTGTGGCTGTGTGGTCGAATTTGTGCAGCTCCTCAAGGAAACCTCCTCTCCGCAAACCCAGTGATGGCTAAGATCTATATAAGCAGATACAAGACTTCACTGATTCACTCGGCCTGTGTCGTTCATTCACATTTGCCTAACCAGGAGTTACTGATATATACACATAAAGTCGAACCAGTATATCATCAGTGGGCTCCTGTTGTACCTTTCCTTAATAAGAAAACAACGTATCTGATAAATGGTGTTTAACCTTTACTCATAAAACAGAGTGGTACATAACCCTCTCTTGAATATGTCGCTACTGAACGATTCTGTGCCTATGCACTGCCCCACCCTATTCAGATCCTGCGCTGTCTGTCTCCATGGACTTTACTACTAAGCGTCTGTATAACACACCACGAAGCGAGCCAGTATTTACAGTCACAGTCTTCCCCCTTCATCAGGTGTTTACACTCGTTTAACCCGAAAGCAACTGGACGCACTAAACAACATCCTCTGCTCGAATAGAATCACTAACATTCTGATGCATCGTCAGCGCTCACGTGGTTACGAGCAGGTTAAATATGATTTTTCATGGCCCTCTTGTTATTATTGCCAACTTATGTCTCAGAATCAAGTGACTGACACATCTCTGCTGCGCACGGGGATGGTCTCAGAGCACCGTTAATACGTCTCTGTCATAGCTACTGTTTAAAGAGCAACTCACAAGGAGGAGGAACAGCAGCAAGTGGGAGGATAAACAGACTGGCGCTACGGTCAATACTGCCAAGTGCTAACCGATGTTTGCCAGTCACCTGAACAGGTTCCACTCACGGGAACAGTCTTGTGTATAAGTATTTGCAGCTATGGAAGACGCGAGAGAGTGATCTTATGTATACGTGTGTAGATAAGAAAGATAAGGAAACAACCGAGAGATAAGCATATTAACGACTAAGGGAGATGAACTGGTAGATTTACGAGAGAGAGAGAGAGAGAGAGAGAGAGAGTCCAAAAACTGTCAGCATACCTCATAAATCCTCATGAAACCCTTCTGCATCATGTGAATGTAAATATGAGAACACATTACCATTACTTCACCCCCACGACACAGTGTCCTTCACACTCCGCTAGACTACTGGTAACTGACTGAAATCGCTTTGAGTAATAACTACCGACGGATTTATTGCACTGAATACAGGTTACAGGCGGAGCTCTTGCGACAGGTTAAGGAAAAGAGTCGAATGCAATGTCCCTCTCTAACACAGACTCCTGCAGCCTATTTCCTGCTAGATAATATTTGTATTTTACTCTGTGTGTGTGTGTGTGTGTGTGTGTGTGTGTGTGTGTATCATCAACAAACATGTCCAGTATGAAGGTTTTTCATGCACACTGCCCAAATGTTTCTCCTTAAAAATCCGCGACTCTACCTGATTTTTAAGGAATGCATTTTCTTTAGTTACGTAACGGGCTTCGAAGTAAGATATGCATCCGGGAAATGGACTGACTGCATACCATAGAATAAATAACTAAGCCACGCTTTTATTGCTGTCATATGCTGTCTGTCATATGGGCTTTTAAAGCTTCATAACCAATATGCCGGACTTATATTCTGAAACATCCATTTTCTAAGTTAGTTGAGAGGCACGGGCAACTGAATACCTTAATCAATGCCATCTCATCAAAGTTATATATATATATATATATAGATAGATAGATAGATAGATAGATAGATAGATAGATAGATAGATAGATAGATATAGAT
>JAYMFT010409776.1:0-18327 GCA_038088735.1 Panulirus argus | reverse complement strand
ATATATATATATATATATATATATATATATATATATATATATATATATATATATATATATATATATATATGATTAACCAGGCATAAATCTGTATACCTCTCGCTGTGTGTCTTAAACGATGATCATGTTGAGTGTCTCCCTGAGCGAACACTGATCGGTTAGACCTGCTAACGCTCACCTGATCACTGGCATATAAATTAGTCGGAATTAATCGCGTCTTTGCCACCACTCATTTTGAGCTCGACAGTATCACCTGGGTAGGCTCTCTATTCTCATGAATAAATCAAGCCCAGCAGAGTGTAGCGTCGGCAGTGCCGAAGTACTGCAGCCGCCCTGCTAAGAATTTTATTAAACACAGGCAGAAGCGGAGGATGCGTCAGAAGGGGACACAAGTTCGCCTAGCTCATCACTCACTTCGCCGCTGAAAGAAAGAAAAAAGTCTCTAATTGGAACTATAACGGTGTCAGAGGCTGTGGACAGCCCGATATCTTGACTCCTTATTGAATACTCGCAATCTAAGAGAAGGCGACAGGACTGGTACCGTACGCATATGTATACATGCGTGACTGACTTTGATTTCTGCACGCACATTCGCACCCATGCTCATATATACTGCCACTTAAACACTTCTAAACTTTCGTTCATAGACAGACTAACACCCGCATTCATACTCCCTTGCCAGAGGTATTGGATTTCTACCTGAGATGATGTTAAAGTCTTGCTGAAAGTGAAAAGCGAAGAGGATGGCGTCAAAACTAGGAAACACTGACATAAACGCTGACCACAGTAACTTCGAAGCTGAATAAGGCAGATAGATACATATAGATGGAAAAATCGATAATGAATTGATATGTATAAACAGAAAGATGTATGTATGGATGGGTGTATGAATAGACAGACCATAAAGATTACCTATTCAAGATTACTTGTGACGAGATCATGCCAAAGGCCAGAAAAGTGTGTGCAGAGAGAGAGAGAGAGAGAGAGAGAGAGAGAGAGAGAGAGAGAGAGAGAGAGAGAGAAAGAGACCCACATCATGCTCATACACAGAGTATCTAAACATACAAGTAATCTTATACAGAAGTTAGATAGGAATCTTTGCATCAAATGATATATCAAAAAACAATGAACTCGGTCTGCTGATCTTAGACCCCACGATGTAAAGAATCCCAGTATTTCTATTCGTCCTGAAAACGTTCACTGTAAAAAAGAACTACATCGGCAAAAGGAGAACAAAGTAAGCCCCTGTTGAGTGCCAGACAAAAGAAGAAGAAGCAGCAACAGCATCTAACATTTCCTCCCCATCCAAACCCTTTTAACATAAAATCTAAGTAGCTTCCGAGATATTCAAATCGAATAGACCCCAAGATGTGATCCCGTCGGCTTTAAGTGCGCGTTTGCAGCCTATCAAACAGTTGAGCATCGCCGTTTACCGCAGCAAAATACGAAAGACGAGCTTAACATGCAAATAAGAACGGTTTTTATTCAGTTTTTTCATGTCTTTTTTTAATTCAACGGATTTTTAACAGGAATCTGTGAGAGAGGCGAGGAGCTGGCTCTCCTACATTGAGACGCTTTTACTGATAAGTATTATTGGGAGACTTCTATATGCATTGTGCAGTCTGTTATAGTTCATAGAACTCTTGAGTTTGCATGTTTCAAACGTATCGTTAGAGAATGAAAATACTCACATGAAATGATATGTTGCCAACACAGGAGAAGAATATACGTATCAGTGAAAAATAAAGTTACTCCTGTGAGATTACGTAGATATTTATTGCCTCTTCCGTTTGCTTTACTGTGAAGAAGATCATTCGGATTCTTCTTCATGACTTTAGGTAATTCTGAGTCAGGCAGATATGCAGCTGAACACGAGCCACGACGAATAGCTGGAAGAAAGAGGGAAGATGTGTATGTAGGGAAGACACGTGAAACAGCTGCGATTGATGCCTTGGGTAATTTGTTCCTACCCTTATTACTGATCATATGAGATGGTGCTCTGATGTAGCCAGGACTTTACCTAGTTGTGTCATTCGTATCCTCTTCTATTTCTCCCTCTCTTTCTGTCCCTCACTTTCCTTCCTTACTTATTCCTTCCCTACCTGTCTCTTTCTTTTTCTCGCGTCCTAAAGTATTATCGTCGCACCTCCTTTTTTTTCCTCCTTATCGTCTTGTCCCCATTCCTTATCCTCCATTCGCCTTTCTTAGCTCTATGGACACCTCTTCCATTGTTCCCTTTAGTGTCCACTTCTTCGAGTCGTTCACCTCACTTCGAGATCCATCCGTCCACTGCGTTAAGCACAAAAATTCATGTATTCCCGCCGCTTCACAGTCCAAAATCAACACAGCTTTCAAAGGCCATCTTCGCCTGCTCGACTTTGTAGGTATCGGTGTTTCACTCCTGCTTGAGCTGGGTCCCATGAAGTCATGCCCTATAAACTTCCCTGTAGGCTCAGGGAAAACTGCCCCACTTCCTTATGAGACGTGCAGCCAAATAAGATACAAAGACGTAAAACTATAACTGTTTCTCCAGCACCAGCAAATATAATTTCTTTCCCTCATCAACAGCACCTGCGCCTCCTTTCCCGTGGCACACTCGAATTTTGTTTCACTAACATCATCATCAACCACATATCCTTGACTACCATTACACATTCGCTTCCTCCCTTTCACTATCATCACACGGGCATTATCTTTTCTCCATCACTGTCATTTACTAATTTTTTTCCTAAACACAGTTTCTTACACTGCACCACTGCCGCTCAAGCATATTATTTTCACCTCCACCAGCACCGCCACAATCAAAATACGCTGTTTTCTCACCATCATTCTTGTCCCTCCATCATTCATTGATACGCTATCATTCCTTTAATATTATCATCAGTGTATCGCTTTTCTCTGTTGATTAAATCTTTTACTCCTGCATCTTTTCTTATATCTTTTTTCTTTTGATTTTCTAATACCAGCACTGGTATTCTATTTCCTTTCCATTCGTCAATTCCCAACAAAATTTTTCCTTGAGCTTCCACAAGACATGCTTGTTTCCCCCATTACTGCAAAGAGTAGTTCATCAATTAGTGAGACTCTTTCATTAGCCTGTTTATCTAACTGATTACCAGTTTTCCAGGAATACTCAAGACATCTCTTCATTCACTTCATATTCTTTTCCTCTTCATGTTATTTATTAATCGCATGTATATAAACAATATCATATTTCTTGCCTAATACCTTTGCACCGTATATCTTTCAATTCGCTTCCCACTGAACATCTTTTAACTCTATATCTTTCTCTTCAGTGTTCGAGGCTCTTATATTTTTCAAAGAGAACTCGAAAACGTCTCTGGAGTCCCGGCAAAAGTCCTCATCTCCTGCCAAATACTCTTAACAACTTCCAACAACTCACCTCATGTATATATATTTGTTTACCTCATAAACCTTTGTAGTTTCCACCGTTCCCCACACCACCTCCTCTCTCTTCCTCAGCATTTTCGGAACGCTGTCAGCGAGACCTGGTATACGCCGTCTTGTCCTCCCATAAATCCTCTTGGGTCTTCCCTCCAGCATCCGCCGAGCTGCTCCAGCACTTCTCTCCATTATCATCTTGCGCTGGTTCTTCAGCCCTCGCATCCCTGCTCAACGCATTATTGCTAGGGTTGCACTACTGCGCCAGGGGGGAGGAGGAGCAGAAGAAGAAGATAGGAAGGGTAGGGACGCCACGACCGACTGAGGCTCTGTTCTCCCATACATTTACGCCGGGTGCGTCATCAAAGCCGAGAAAGGCATTTGCTGGTATTAGGAATCTAGCGGCTATAACGTTATACGCCAGCGCCTGAAATATCATTACGAGTTCCAGACAAAATGTTGGATTCCTGGATAAGAATTTGAAATTTCATTAATCCGACTTGTTTGAAAACATAACCTCAGCTTTTAAAGATAATTGTAACACAAGTTATTTTCTGATATGTGCTGAAAACAATGTCTCGTTTTCTACTGACGTATCTGTCTTTTTTTTTGTTTTTCCTGTTCCGCATTGATTGAAATTATTTCTGGTTCTAAGTCATTTTATTTCCATCTGATGTGCAGTGATTGCGGAATGATATTTTCTCCTTTCTGGAACGGTTTATGCTCTCATCGCATGGGAGCGTAACAAGTGGTGGTGGCCAGGAATACCTACCTATCACTGGATTAGAAAACCTTAAGCACAAAACTTACTTCACCGACTGTGTCTCTAAGTTCATGGTCTGAAGATTATGTTAACATTTGATGATAAGCGTATCATTTTCATTTCCATTATGATGATAATGAGAATGATAATACTACTGCTACTACTAACTAATACTAATTATTATTATTATCATTGTTATAATTATTATTATTATTATTATTATTATTATTATTATTATTATTATTATTATTAGTATTATTATTATTACTATCATTATTATCATCGTTCGTTTAATTCCGCCTCACTACATTCTCCACACACCTGGTCCTTCTCATTCACTCACGCCCTATAATCACAAGGCCATCCTCACTCCAAGCTCTCCAAAGATTAAACCATCCACCCAGCAGGCCTTATACACATCACGCCCTCCAAAATTCTAAATCATCTACATACAAGACCCTCCACATAACAGACCCACCACACAACAGAGAGCACAAATATGAAACCTCGTCACGTTTCATTCTCTCTTATCTACAGCAGACCCAAAAATTCAGGAACCACGTCATTATAGCAGTCTCCTCCTCGCAAGTACTATCCTGATCGTTCAAACGCTATTTCATTATCATCTCTTTGCTGATAGTAATAAAGCATATTCTGCTAAAACTCGAACTTCCTGAACAGGTATTTAGAGTTCGCCACCTTGTACTTCTGTGTCATCTATTTCTTTCCAGAAACTAACAAACAGTCCTACTGCCAAATGAACCACTTTATAGGTAATCTCTCCAACACAGTGAGTTTTACAGGTAATCTCTCACTCAGTTATCTCTCCATTTCGTCTCACACATGCTCATCATATCCACGTCAGTCAAACCGAATATCTCTCAGCATCTTATATCCACAACACTGTCTCCCCATCGTAGGACAAACGCGACGTTTACACACCGGTCTCCCGGGATGCACTCGCACGTGAGCTTTTTTGTAACCAGGATATTAGACGAGGGCGTCGGCCTCGCGCTATATCCGGGACCGACAGTCGTGACATCAGCTCTGGTCACTGGTCTCCTGCTGCAGCAGCAGCAGCAGCAACCTCCTCTCCAAGAAAAAGCACACTCCGTCCACACCTACAGGCATCGATCCCAGAACGCCTTCCGTTAAAACAGAGCAAAGGATATAGCTAATATATACGAGCTACAAGGAGGTAAATGGTCGTGAGGGACACAATTCCTAACTAGGAATCAATGCGAGCGCCAGTCGGCCATGTTGGACCGGATCGCTGTGAGAATAGAGCCTATGCGACCAAGATCTTTCGATCGATGTGCCAAGTTTGAATTAAATTTTTTCCACGCACGTCTGGGAGATTGTGGCTGACGCATGGACGGATGCGCGGAGGAAATCCAGCTCATTAGCGCTCCGTAGGGGACTACACTTATTGATTAATATACAGGAAAAGACTGTGTGTGTGTATGTGTGAGTGTGTGTGTGTGTGTGTGTGTGTGTGTGTGTGTGCTCGCGCGCACCTACTGGTGATTACCTTCTTTTGCTCTTCTGCCAAATCAAATCAAAGACACAGATCTACATGTAGCTGGTTGAACGTATAATGTTTCTGGTCGAAGGAGCACTCTGGTATACAGATAAATCATCCCCCGTTTGAAAGTACAGTGGTATTCTTGATAATTTGAAAAGAAAAAACTTTTCAGTAGATGGGAAAAGAGACAAACGCCGGAAGAGTACCTACGGCCCACGTACATGACCAAATATTATCTTAAGGCAATTGATAATTGTGAAATTATAGATGCACTCTCTTCTCGCTGCCATTAGTGACTTTCGCTTAACTCACTTAGCCTATAAAAGAATATGTCCTCAACGATCAACTCAGGTCAGTGTTTTACCCGTACGTCAACAAAATATTCCCGATTTCTCGCTTTGAGAAAGCATACGTCAAGGATTCTGTCTTTACTCATAAAGCTTATCAAGGAGTCTGTGTTCTCTGTCATGTGCTGGAAGACATACGGAGGGCTGGCAAAAATGATGGCATCTTAGCTGATGAAAGATAAATTTCTCGATTGTTCTTACTCTGTAGTTGATGGCTGAAGAACAGTGATGGTTACAAGTATGGTGCATCTAGGATTCTGAACATCTTCCAGCAAGATTCACATCCAGGGTTCCGAGCCTGCCCTATAACGAACCATTAATTAGTTCTCCCACCGGGCACAAGATATCTGCCCCTCCTCGTCAGCGAAAGTTTCCATATACGTCGTCAGATGCCTTGACACCACCTGATGTCCAGCCTCCCTGCTTCGCCTCCACATCCAGCGCAAGAAACTGAAGTCGTCAGACAGCTACACACACACACACACACACACACACACACACACCATCTAGGTTTCGGCAGATAAACTCGAGGAAACTTTGAAACACCCGTTGGCTCATCGATGAAACTTTACGAGGAGTTGTCCCATAATCAGCCAGACTCACCTGCTCTAAAATGGTGCTTTTCTTTTTTGAGCAATCAAAATGCCAGCAATCCCACAGTATCTCAGGGAAGGAATACCCTTACTGCTAAATGATATTCCAACTCTCAGCATACTTGTTATTATGTGTTTGACTGGGGTCTACACAGACATCTTATGCTTCGAACATACTTAGTAGCTTGGTTATACAAAAACTTCTGACCACCTTGTTTCCTTAACCTTCCTACTTCAACCCGAAACTACAAAACACATATGTAGCTTTAACATAGTCAGCGAATATGCCATCAGATTTTATATATACATACACACATGCATGAAAGGGATTAACCTTAATCTCTCTTAGTTAAGAACATTTCCATACAGTTTAAGACTTTTCTGTAGGTATCTTAAACTGAAGCCATGAAAACTACTCATTTTCACGGTCAATATGGCGATTATTCAAATTGCTATTGCCTTCCCACATCTGTTCATTTGCATGTGAGAAACATTTTATGGGCGAAGTTCCAAGTAAAGCTTTCTACGGCTCAAGTTAATAATTAGTGGCCCTGTAGGATATTTCAGAAGTGTAATCGACGGTAATGCCGCCTATAGTGAACTCAACTGTGCAATATAATGTTTTATATCGTTGGCTGCCGTAAGGAAGTGATCATTACTCCACATAATAATAATTACACTAATAATTGCAATAATTATATATAATCTCTATAATGTAACTCCAGGACTCGTTTTATGGAGCTTCTACAGCTTCAAGGATGCGCTATAATCAGTAGCAGGAAAATGATGAACTCTTTTCGAGTAAGAAATTCCTCGACAACAAGATTGTACTCCTTTTCGTCCTGTGATGATGATACTGCCTCAAAGAAGGTGACTTTTCACTCACGGCATAACCACATGCAGAAGGAGTCCGATAACTCACACACACACACACACATGAAATATATATATATATATATATATATATATATATATATATATATATATATATATATATATATATATGCGAACATTCATCATTCTGCTATATCAGAACAGAAATCTATACACTATTCCATACTCCAAATTAGGTGCATAATTCCCCTGGCTGGGTAACAAAAAGGTAACCAGCTGTTGTGACGGATAGAATGCTGGCTGACGTTAGGATTAGCTACCACAGTAAAAATTCTGGCCGGGCTATGAAAATGCCATTCCCTTCTGAAAGTGGATGTCAATTTCAATTACTGCCGTAGTCCTCTCCTGATTTTCCATAGAGTTTAGCTAACATTCAGTGTGTTTCGCTCAGGCAACGATGATTATCAACAGCATCGGAACCAAGGATGGGAAAAAGGAGGAAAAAAATAATTGTGTTTGCATGTTCTTAGAGAGGATATGACAAGATGAAGATTATAAATTACGAGTGTTTGTTAAGAACTACTCACGGATGAATAGATTCCTTCACTTGCATTACATTCTCTCATTAAAAGCATCATCCCCAAAATATGATATAGAAAAAAAGGAGAAAATTGGTTTTAAATTGCAGATATTTCAAAAACAAGAAAATGGTTTTAGCGCTGTCCATGGCGACCCTGGAGGCGCCTCGTCCGCAGGTCCATCGGGGCCGCACGCGTAGTGACTACAAGGGTGGAGAGTGTTGCCCTATTTCCCGCCTCCTGGCTGGCTCTGGTGCACGAACCATGGCCACTTTGTTGGTTTTACGGCAACCTTGGCGGCCACCTACAAGTGAGCGTGAGTTCTGCCGCAACCCTCGTGGTTGCTTACCTTTCCTTGCGGGCTTTGCCGCAGCCCTGGTGTGTACCTGCGTATGGTTGTGGGTTCTGCCGCAGCACTGTTGGGTACTGAAGGATTGCTATGAGTTCTGCCGCGATCCTGCTGAGATCTTATGAGTTACAGTAAGTTCTACTGCAGCCTTCCTAAGCTCTGATAAGTCCTGATTGGTTCTGTCGCCACATTAGTGCGTGTCTGTGGAAGCTTGTGGGCTCTTGTATGGTCCTGCGGCAATGCTACCAGGTTCTCATGAGTTCTTGCAAGTCTCGTCGGATACTCATGTCTTGTGGTGGATCTTCAGGAATTTTGGTGGGTGTCAGCAGATCCTGGTCAGCCTCACAGGGAATATGATCGTAAGGCAGAAGACAACAGGAGTTCATATGGTTGAAACACGAAGCGAAATATGTTCTTGGTCTAATAACAATTGTTGATTAGAACAGAGAATACTGAATGAGAGAATAAGAGTGACCGTATGGAAAGGTGAAAGTATGCCTCCCTGTATTGCAGAAACTGTTAATGAAATAAACAGAAACGTAGCAGAGGTTAGAAATTGTTTTTAGAGAAGTGATAAAGTTGGATGAAAGACTTCATGGAAAGATAAAAATTAGAGAGAGGTAAACATTGGGGGGTAAAGAAAACATAAAGAGGGAAGAGTAAATGTTGTAGGAAAAAGAATATGTTAGAAAGATTAGGGAACGATGGAGGATTGAAGAAATGATTAAGAGGGAGGGAAACTTTGAAGCAGAGATCAGGAGGGCAGAAGAGGTAAACCTCAAAAGAAAAACTTTGTATTGGAGGAAGCATGGGATTCTTTCCTGGAGGATAAAGGATATCGTATGGAAAGAGGAAGAAATATTTGAGGAAGCTTTTGAGGACTGATCGAAAAAAAATGAATGGCATAGAGAATGAAAAAAAAAGAAAAATCCAATTGCAATACGAATTATTCAAAGGTTGAAGATGATGGTATTGCAGAAAAGAGGAAACGCTGGATGAAAGGTGTAAGAATGAAGAGACCTTGAAGGAAAGAATGTATGTTGGCTCAGGGAAAGCCCTGGGTGGAAATAAAAACGCTGCAGGAATGAGAAAACGTTTTCCGACAGAGCAGACATTGCAGGGAAGAGTAAACGTCGTAGAAAACAGTAGATTTTTTTTTTGGGGGGGGGGAATAAAAAGCATTTTTGAAACAGACTTTATATAAACGTCAAAGAACAGACATTTTAGAGGAAAGATCAAAGCTGCAGAAAAAGATTAAACGCTGGGGAGAAAGAATAAAGTTGTGGAAAAGAATAAACGTTGTAGAAAAGAGTAAGCGTTGAAGAGAACAGGAAGCGATACAGAAAAGAGAAATGTCAGAGGAAAGTATAAATCCCGCGGTGAGGCTACACTCTCGGGGATAGCCAGCTGTCACAAGCCGGCGCGGGCTGGCTCCTGCCTCCACGTCACCCTGGCTATGTGAGCTATTCTGTCCAGTTTTTCTTTATTATTATTTTGCTTCAGCAGCGGCGCAAATATCTATGTTAGAGATATAATTTTCCCCTGGAATTGCACGTCTACGTCTCTAGCTACATGCGTCAGTTCTTAAGATGATGTCAGGGCTTTCTTTTCCTCTCCTTGTTCTGATGATGGCGCGGTCCCTTGTCTTTAGACTGTCCGGTTCTCCTTTTATTCCTCTCCTGTGACGGTATTCTCGTGCTCTCTGGTACTACATATACGCCCACATATCAGGCTATGTTCCAGATTTCTCTCTATATGTGTGGGTGTGCTGCATGTGGTTCTCTGGGCGACTGGTCAATATATTTAGCTGTGAGTGCCACAATGTGTCATACTCCTGGTGCGTGTACTTTGGTGCCACGAAAACGAAACACGAAAGTGCCACAGATCATACTTAAGGTAACAGGACATTCATCCGTGTCCGTAACAGACGATGGCAAATGTCTCCATGTGTGACGACACGACATGGTCACATACATATTCGATGGCATCATGTGACGGTGTCACATACGCCATAGAACATATGACAATGTATATGTAGTGCATGTTCTTTTATGTGATAATGCTCTATAATTCCTCATGTGATAGTGTTATATATTTGTGTATGCGGTTACCACATATTTCTATACACGACAGTGCTACACTCTGTTGCGTGTGACACCGCTACATAATTCTGTGTGTGAAAGCGCTTCTTATATCTGTTTGACACTGCAACTTCCAGTATTAGATATAACTTTAACTGTAATGTTGGATTTCTGAAGTTGATTAAAAGTTTATCAGTGCCATATATGTTTACTGTGTCGTTTGGTGGGGTTATAGAGCCATGAAAGACAATGGGAATGAAAGGCAATGGGAAATTCGCGAGGAGTTTTAGAGGGAAAACGGGAAAAGATTGAGTTTTAGGAGCGTTAATCTTAACGAGGTTACTTCCCTATTGGGAAATCCTGTCAAAATCTGGCGACAAGAGACGTAAACCGAGCAAAAGACAAAGAAGCGAATCTGGGAGAAGAATAAAGAGTTGAGTCGTCAGTGTATGGGGTAAAGTGGTTTACTTGTCTGATATTTCCTACTTTGTCCGATAGGGCAGGAGCAAACGTATGCCCCATTTATGACTATCTCGGATGAGAGGTAGGATAAGAGAGATGTGAAAAGAGACTGCAAGAAGAATTAATCTGAACCCCTCAGAACCCTTCAAGTGTTTGTAGACTCGACTCTTGAAGTTAAGATCTTATGTTAATTTTTCCATTCTCCTCTGTAGAACGTGATAATGGAAACATCATTACGGCGGATGGGAAGCGATGGTCGAAGAGAAGTTGAAGCAAGAGAGTCGTTAAGACGGGAGGATTTTGATTCCAATCTGGCTAACAGAGAGGTGAGGGAATAACACACAGACGTAATCGACATCACCGTCAGCGTCTTGACGTCAGTTTAAACAAATGACGTTATATCTTACGTGAGGAGCAGCGGTGTCAGCGGCGACTGTTATCACAGAGTAGACAACCGAACTGCCAGCGTCAGCAAAGACGCTGTCGGCAACGACAGACACCACAGCCTCGACCAGAGCGCTGTCGGCAACATTGTATAATCACGCACAATGACACCGACAGCAACAACATGACAGCGCAAAGAGTAGGGTACGGTCAGCAACGTTACATTAGCGTGAGGAGAGGCGAAGTTAACACCGACCAAGTGAACAGCAAAGTGGACGCATTACGTCAGTGTGAATCGCAGTTCTGTGAAAAAGTGACGCGATATTGACATCACGCTGGCAAAGACGAGAACGCAGTCATCAGCGACATCACATGAACACAAGCAACATAGTTAACAATGACATCGGATTAGCATAGTTAAGAGAGCCGACTACGACGACAACAAATGCAGAAAACTTAAGATTCACACGGAGGAACGATGCTTAAAGCTAACAGACAAACGACTTTTGACAGGGACGACACATAGCAACAAAAATGGAACGCATTTCCGACATGCAAATATTACTGGAAACAACAACATCGTCAGAAACAACACAACGCGTCAAAAGAGCAAGAACAACAACACAGTTGCCAAACAAAGAGAGAGAAAAAAAATAAAGCGAGCACAACATCATCAAAACAACGCCAGTCATCAACAAGAGTACCAACCCCGCCATCATCAACGTAGGTACCAACCTCACTCTTGCCATGCATCGCCGGAGACAATGTTTCCCTCATCGCTCGCTACCAGCGCCTCTCGGGGCATGGCCGCCGTCCACACCAGCATCTACTCAACGCCATCACTCACACAACACCACCACCATCGGCTGAACCATAATTGCTTCTACCAAAATCATTCTTAGCAACACCACAACTACCATCACTGCTGCCAGCAGGAACCTCATAATCATCACCAACACTAGGCTTGCTACCGTCATTATCTGCATCACCACCATCTCCACCACTGCCGCCAACGCTGTCACCACCAGTGTTATTAACAGCACCCTTACCACCGCCATTACCATCACCATTTCTGCCAACAGCACCTCCACCGCTTTCAGCACAACCCCAACATCATCACACCACCTAAACTCCACAACTATAACCGTCACTTCAATACCACCACCACCACTCGTATTACAACCACCGCAACAATCACTGGAACCTTCCTCACCACCACCGCCTCTGTCACGTTACTGTCACCACCTACATCGTAACCATTGTCGTCGGTGACAACAATGCAACTGAGATAATATAACCAACATATATCAGCCGAGAACATTAGTTCATGAAGAACATAAGTGGCCATGAGGAAACCCAGAAAAATAATGGGAAGAACAAGAGCAACGAGAACAAAGCTGCAACCAATAATGTAGAACATAACACCGCTGAAGAGGACGGTGTTTATTCAAATCTAAACAACATCAACACAAAAGCAAAGGATAGAAAATAGCGATAAAAGTAATATTCCCAGAATAACAATCATACAAACATCTGCGACAGGATGAGCAAAGTCGATAGCTACTTCGCTATGATAACAACAGCATAGATTCTCAACAACATTACCTACAACAAGGAGGCCAGCAACGAACAACGATACAAGCACAGTTCCGACCGACGACGTTGTCACCGTTAGCGGCGCAGAAAGCAACGGCAGGATCGGAAAACAAAACAGGAAATTAAATCAACGACATAAACGACAACAAAAATGCCAGACATCAATATCTCCAATAACAACGACACCAAGAGCAAGAAAACTGACTCTAACCGTCGCCAGTGAAGGCTGTTTGGTATTAATGTCCGCAACACCATAAGCTCGAATTCACTAGGGTTGAGTGTCGCATGCTGTTGATGGGGATTACGGCCAGTAAGGTGACGAGTGACATGTGTCCTTAATGCCTGCGGAGCGTGCTGGCCTTGCAAAAGACAACAGTATCATAGGGTCGAGCCCTGGAAACATGAGCAGCCCAACAGCGACGTTGCATCTGCAATATGTTAATAAGTTATTTTTCAACGAGGGGTCGCGCGAGTTGCCAGGCAATCATTATTCTGGCCAGCCATGGGGTCCAAGAGTGCTACAGAAGCAACGCTCTTGATCAAGACGCGCTTGTCCAGAGAGAGAGACCCGCACCAGAGACGCCTCCGCTCCAGGTAGCGCCCTAAGGCTTGGTGTGCGACCAGCGGGAGTTAGTTGTTATCACAAGATCGCTCCACGCAGCCGAACACGCTGACCACAGAACTAAATACCTGAATGACAAGCTTGGATTGACAACAGCCATCAGCCTTGCAACATAACCCCCCCCTCACACCCCCTCTCACTCCCTTCACTCCCTCCCTCTCACAACGGCCCCCCCCTCCACCATCCAACCTTTCCATCTCCCCTCCCTCCCTCTCCCTCCCTCTCTCTCTCCTCCCTCCTCCCTCCAGCATGTCAATTGACACCTCGGTGACCGTGCAACGTTAGAGGGAGTGCGCGTGGCGGTGTGGTGAGGCTTGGGGAGGCTGCCGCAGGGAGAAAGGGTGAGAGCGATGGGGGAATGTGCTGCCGGTGAGAATGGGGCCACGAGGGTAGAGAGAGAGAGAGAGAGGGGGGGGGGGATGGAATGGATTGGGAAGAAAGAAATGTAGGATGAAAGGGAAAGAAAGAGATAGGGTGTGTTTAGGCGGCAAATTACATTCGAACAGGCAAGATATCTGTCCAACTTAAACGGATATGTCTCTAACAGAGAGCATGGTAACGCGTACAGCTAGAGTTCTGTCTTACTGGACAATAGTTATGGAAAGATCAAGTATCTAAAGTAAATATTTACTTTTTCACACTTAGTCTTTTTCAGGAAGTGTTTCTCTATCTTCTATGTAAGTTGATGGGAGGGGTGGTGTGGAGAGAATGAGTTAGTTCGATGCGGTATATGGGGGACGACGTGCTTTCACTGGGAAGAACCATAGCATATGAAGCGGTCAAGGTAAGCTATTAAGTAGGCTGCAGGTCTGACCGCTTCATATGCTCTAGTTTTTCTCAGTAACAGTTCAAGCTGTCATGAGAATCGTGATTAGAATTGCAGAAACTGACTTCGTGATCACTGCCGTTCAAGCGACCTCATTTTAGACGGCTGGTCCTTCGGTCAGGTTGCCCATCCCACACCGGAAGATGGTTAGGCAATTTTGAATCTCATTTACCTGGATGACAGATGAGATAGCTGGTGACCGGCAGCTTGTCGACTAATTCCAAATTACATCTAACCAACACTGATTACAAACCTTTAGAAGCCGATCGCTTGCAGGCATCGCCCGAGCCTTCATATCTTACTGTAGATTCAGGGTGAAGTAAGACAGAGGTTACCAGAATGAAATAATATGTGAATCCACTACATCAGTTCTCGCCACAGTCAACTTTTACCATCGTAGATCACTCGTCCCTAAGTTGTGGTTAGCAAAGCCATACGAATTCCTTAAGACTGCTACAAAAGCAGTCCCATTCTAGCTGCTGTGAGTATCATGTAGATATTCTGTATATCTACCTCACCTATTCCTCCTCTCCCTTTTTGTATTTTCTGAACACTGTTTAACACCCTCTGTACAATACTTCTCTTTCTGTGTATGCATTTCTGTGCATGTATTTTAGATCTTTAGCTGTAGGTTACTGAGTTTAGCTGATGATTAATACTATTGTACTTATTGTTGCTACATAATTCAAACATGAAATCCGCTTCACTTATAGAGCCAGTAAGTAGTGTTTACAAGTATTGCGGGTGTAGGGTGTTCTTGACTTGTGTGACGCAGGTGTCTGGTTCCCACAGTTGCCGGTAGTTAAGTTGCTCTAATCCTGTTATTCTCGATTCTCTTTTTTCTTATTGCACTTACTTTCAGCAATCTTTTTTTCTTCTAATCCTATTCCCTGGTTAGGTCCTCCTGCTTCCCTGTCCCTCATTCCTTTCTCTTCTTGTGCTCCACTTCATGCCTTTTCTTCCTCGTCCTCCCCTCTTCCTTCCTCCCTGTTAATCTTAATTGTCAATCTTATTCCCCGTTTTACTCCTCTTTTCTACCTCCCTCATGACGCTACTCGTGTGATTTGCCCTCATTACTCCCGTAGATCTTTCCTTCCTGAGAGTAATTCCCCTTTTATATTTCCCCCCTCCTTTTTTTTTTCTTTTAATCATTCTGCTTTTCCTATTTTGTCACCTCCGCCTGCATTCTTCCAATCATCTCATTTCTTGCAATCTTAGCCCATTTTTCCACTCTACCTTTCCTTTCTCTCTCTCTTACTGATTATTTTAATCTTTAGTTTTCTTCCCGTTTCTCCTGTTATTGTCAAGTATGAGGAAGCAGTTTACGAAATTTTGATAATCATATCAGATCTCAGTGGTGATATGTTTACTCTTGAAAGATATACCAGAGTATGCGGCGTAAACTGGGTTATGCGATGGGGTCTCTTAAGCTGAGGGCGTTCGAGGTACCACAGGATTCTTCGAGAATTTGTTTTCTCCTTCACTCCTCCACACTGTCACTGGTCAGATACACGAATAGGATTCCCGGAGAAGAGTCACGAGCCTTTTTGACCAGCAAAGATACTCTGTGCGGCTGTTCAAAGTCCACTCTGGTGTAGTGGGGCTAATACACAACAAATTCTGAAGTGTTATGAGCCCACGACAGATGAGATCTCCGGTATTAAGGACTCTTTCTCACTAAACTTCTCCAGTGTTACGAAATTGGACATTGCAAATTCATCCTGAGTTTCTGAGCACCCGACCCAGCAGACCTCTCCAATGGTGAGAACGTAAACCACAGCAGACACCTCTGATATTACGAATTTACAACACAGCAGAATTCCCTACTACTGTGAACTTAAACAACGGACCGCTCCAGTATAGTGAGCGTTTGACAACACTGAAGCAACCCTTGTCGTGGTCCCGAGCAACTTATTGTCATACGGAGTGAACTTCCTGTACTGTGGTCTAAGTTTACAGTGAAGTCTTGATATTATGGATCAACCTCGTGAATGTACCATGCAGCAGTTGTAGTCGTGATGGTGGGGAGTGTAACTGTTGTAGTGCTGGAGAATGCATATGCTGTAGTGGTGGCGTTAGAGAGTGCAACTGTTGTGGTGGTGGTGTTGGAGAGAGAAACTTTTGCACTGTTGGGGGAGAGTGCACATGGAGGTGAGGGGTAAACCTGCAGCTTTGATGGAGAGGTAAAGTATGGCCCGTATCACAACCCAACATGTAAACAAGCGTAAGGTCGGAGGGTAATTGGCTATATTTTCAACTTCAGTCTAATTATTATCTTTTGTTCCACTAATGACGGACATTTTTTACCCCTCTCTTTTATTCCTCGCTAAATTAAGTAGGCTCATGGTGAGTTATGATCATACACGGTGATCACAGGAAAGAGAGAGACTCTCTTATCGGATCTGCGCTGTTATGGCTCGTGACGTCATTAACAAGATAGACTATCAGCGTTGTGGGTGATATGAGTGTGGCTCAGTGGCAGCTGGAGTCAGGGGGGAGGATATCGGTGCCTTCTGAGGATCAGGGAATTAAACTTCGGCTGACAAGATTATCCAAAACTCTTTTACAAGTAAACTTAGAATTCTAAGTGTTATACTAACACCTAAAGCCTGCTTTGCTAATAAAGTATCATATATGAAACTTATACGTTGTTTATCTCATACGGTATGGATATAAAGATGGTTCGTAGGCTTTTATGTTCTTGTACGAAGAGATGGAACTCAACCAGGCGGCCGTGACTGTCCTCACAGCAGCAGCCAGGCCTCGCCAGGACGAGGGGCATTAAGAGGTTAGGATTAAGAAGTCAGTCTAAAAGATCAGAGGATCATGAGTTAACACCATGGCGACTGCCTTTGTCCAATATCCCCCCAGATGGATAATGGCGCATTTGCATGGACGTATCTGCCAGAGCAAATCTTAATTCAGATCTCCCTCTGCCTCATTTGCCCTCCTCTCTCCCTCTGTCTCTCCTCCCTCCCTCTATCTCCTCTCCCTCACCCTCCTCCCTCACTATGAACCCCTCTCTCCTTCACCCTATCTATTCCCTTCCCTCTCCAATCCCTTCCTTCCCTCTTCTGTTCCATTCCCCCCTACGTACAGTGGTGAACAATTCTCCCTCACACGAGACCAGTCTAGCTCGGTCACTGTATCGATTCTGACACGTTGCAAGAAGAATGCTGCACAAGAGGTGAGTGATGTTGAGAGGGGGAGAGATGGGGGCGGCCTGCCACGGGGTGGTGACGTGGGAGCAGGCAGGGCTGCCTGAGGTGGGAGGCAAGAGCTGGTTGGTTGGTCCAGCTACTGAGGCTGGGGACGGACGGAGACGAGCTACAGACCACCTCATGAAGGCAAGAGCTGGCCTATGCCTAAGGTTGAGAATAGTGACAACTTAAAGACCACCTCACAAAGGGAGGATCTGGCACGGCTAAGGCTAGTGATAGGGACGAGTTACGGACTGCCTCACGAGGAGTTCGAGTATAATGCGTAGACATCCCACGAAAAAAAAGCAGAATTACCTAAAGGAACTAACTACCCCTGTGTTGAATACCACTGCTCTAGATCTCTGGACCTTTTGGATGATTTTCAGGAAGGCAACCTCTCCAAACACGTCTGTGAGATTAAGATCACTTTGCTGTATCTTAAAGGTACTTGAATGGTCACCCGTTGGCCCTCTAACAGTCAAGAGTTGTTGTCTTTTTAGTAGTCATAAAGGCTCTGGGTTTAGTGCATTTCACCTGAGAGTTGCATGCTGGGTCTGTCCACATGATGTCATTCTTCTTCTGTTTTCGATGCTACCTCACTTAGGCGGGTGAAAAAAAGTAAAAAGAAAAGAAAAAGTCTTACAAACAGATCATTATCTAGGAAGGGACATCGGACACGAAACAAAGTCAAACGCATTAATATATATATATATATATATATATATATATATATATATATATATATATATATATATATATATATAT
>JAYMFT010409775.1:0-33481 GCA_038088735.1 Panulirus argus | reverse complement strand
GGAAGTATTCTTTCTCCCCTATCCCCAGGGATAATATATATATATATATATATATACACACACACACACACACACACAAACACACACACACACACACACACACACACACACACACACACACACGAGAGAAATTTTTTATTTTCTTTTAACTCATTCCAGTCATTTACAGAGTAGAACTTCAACTGCATTCATCTAGAGGAAAATCTATCCATCTTTCTACATCTCTGATGTCCATTCCAATTGAACAAGTGAACCCCAGTACCATTTCTTCACCTTTATTGTCTCACCCATAACAGGCCACTGGCAGAAGGCAACTCACAGCACAGTGTATGCTGAGCCTCCTTCCTAAAATTCCTAATGCTCTTTCCAACTACTTCTAAAATTTCTACCTAATGCACCTGCCTAAAAGTTCCTACTTACCACCACTATCTACTGCTTCTACCACTTTGCCAAAAGGTAGGGCAAGCACATGGTGCTCACTGCAAGATATTCTAAAGTTATGAAGAACAAGCTGTATCAATGAAGTGTTGTTAAGTGCTAAGTATGACAGAGAGGGACTGTACATTTGTGGGCAGAATGCCAGTAGCCCACATATTAGAGAGACAAAGAAAAGACAGGTACCTGTGTCAGGACTAAAACTTGACAACCATTTAAGAGCTGGCTCACTAAGCAGATGTCACTAACCCTTCAAATACTCAGGCAGGTAGTACTGGTAAAATACCTCCCTGGTCACTGACTGCCTACAAAGTTCTACCTATCTAGGAAAATGTCAGCAATATGTTGAAAGAAAATTATCAATCTGTAAATGCTACGAAATTTTTCTTTCATGCTAAAGATAGCAATAAATGAAGACTATCAGCACAAAGTAAAACAGTTTACTCGGACAGTATACCATAAACTAGAAATGTGATCCATGGAACAAAGGTGTTGCTTGCAGTGCAGCACTTATCTATCAACTTCCACATTGTTTTCCCCAAAAAATAGCTATATAGTAGTAATACACCCATTAAGACATTCTGTACTTTCAAGGCCTGGAATGACCTTTACTTTTTTCAAACTCATCAAGCCAATCTCAAAATACAGGTGTGTGAGGAGTATGGCAGTCTGAGAATGGCAGATATTATCATACTATATATGGATTACAGATTAAAAATGACCAAGTTCTTCTCGCATTGTCATGTTTCCATTGGAACTCAAAACTGATCCACATATGAAATGTTTGCAATATTCACACTACAAAAACTGTGCTAACATATAAAATTACACAATTTACAAGCAAGAAAAAATGTTTGAAATGCTCACCTGGAGAAATATGGTTTCTGCATCACATACACAATTCTTGTGGCAACTTTTTATACTTATGAAATTATTGTTGAGTTGAAGGTTGAAATTTCCAATAAAACTCAAGCCACCAAAGTAAGGTAATTGATAGAAGGTCATCTTTTCCAAATTAGCCATCAGTGTAAACATATCTGGAAAAAAAGAAAGTTAGAAATGACATATTCCAGCTCCAGAAAACTGGGCATGCTTATTTATTGGCAGCTTGCTGTGCTACATTCAATGACCCTAGCCCAGCCAAATCAAATTCCATCACGAGATGCATGTCTGGAGAAAATGAACATCAGATCCACTAGGACCATCACTAGTTCCCTATATTCCATGCACACTTCCTCTTGCATGTTCAAGACCTAATCCCTCAAACCATGCTTTCAAAACATTTTACATTTGCAGTAAATTTCTAAGCACATTTACAAATTTACCACATACACCTGACCGTCAAACCATCCTACAGAATATTTCCTATTAATACTCACATGCCTTTTCAAAATATGTATACGTGACTGCTGCATACACGTGCAAACTTTTTGTTTTCAATGGAGATATGGCAAAGCTTAAGCTAATTCAATGGAAAAAGCCTTCAAGGTGATTTTGATACTTGCAAGGGTAATTGGAAGCTCCACATATTGGGAATTGATAGTTTTAATATTAAATTTTGGAGGTTTTCTCAAGACAAATTTGAGGATTTTAGCTGTGCTCTTTTCTTGTTTTCCAGGGAGAGTCCCTCAACGACCCTCATCCCACTTCTTACGAAATCCATGGAGGCAGATACTTTTTCTTCAGACACAATCCATTACCTACCCATGTACATAAATCTTGTTTACACACCAGCTTCCCCCCCCCCCTTCAATCAATTGTTCATCTACAAGGGGGCTTATCAGTCCTTTATCAAAAATTAGTTCTACAATACATAAAATATGCTATGAAAACATTCTTACTTCTTACTGTCACTTTAGCTTCCTGTAATGGAATAAATACTGCTTCCATTCAGTCATCTGTTATGACAAAATTTTCATGCTTCATACAAACTCTCCAGACCTATCAAACAGACACATTACTCGTAGTCCTTATCTTGTGACTCAATCTATACCCCTAACTTTCTCATTCTTCAGAATCATTACTGCTCTTCCCACTTCCTTTGCATGTCTTTATTGATACGTACCTTGTTCTCTTTTCATCTCTAATAATCCTAATGTACTGGTCATCAAATCTCAAAAAGCTTTAAAAGATCAAGCATATTTAGCATCAAAGTTTATGTATATCTAAAAGTTCCATTCATACATAAACAATCTAATAATAATCAACTACAATGAAACTTACTTTTAGCATCACCATAGTTCTCAGTTGTCTGCTTTATAATTCTTTCTTCCAAATACAAAATGTATCTATACTGATGTTCCATTGTATCTCTAAGTGCTGATATGGCTTGGCTAAGGTTGTGTATATTGATATCGCCAACAGTGCCTTCTGCTTTAACTGCTGCAGATGTCCTGACAGGACCCTCAAAAGTCTGAAACAATAATCCACAATGCAAAATCTGTATTTATTAAATTCTTTTTGAAATTCATACATTAGTGTGCAGTATTGTTTATATCAAATTTTCATACAAAGTTCAAACATACTACTTACAACTTGTTGCACTATGGTAGTATTTTGGTTTCTCCTCACTACAGTCCTGCTAAGCTGTAAAATGTCCAGGCCATTCAACAGAGTAGTGTTGATGTTTCCATTAATGAGGAGACCACCATCAAAGATTTTCTGGCCAAATATCTCCTGCGATGTCCTGCCATATTTCACAACAAGGTCTGACACTAGTATGTCATTAATCTGGTCGACTTCAAAGTCACCTGATAATCATATAAAGTTTTTAACAGCCTTGAATGAAGATGAATAAAAGATTCAAGGAAAACAGAGGTTCATCAACTTCTAATGAGATAAAGAAAAAGCATCTTTTAACTGAAAAGTATCACAGACACAAAGTACAGCTTTATCTGTCAAAGTTAAACATTTATTCTTGGAAAAAGCCAAACCATAACAGTCATACACTGCAAAACTTTCAACTCTTAATACATAAAGCAAAGCCTACAGATCTACCTGCTTGCCCACAAATACAAGTATGCACTAACACTAACTAGTCTCAAATCCACACATACATGAGAAGAGTACCAGCACCAAAGGATGAGAGTAAGTGGCCTTATATTCAGAGTTTTCACTCAAAAATCAACAATGTGATTTATCCAATCACTAGGGAGGCTTACTCCTTCAAAATATAAGGAGGGATGCTAACCAATCCATAAATCTTGCTGCCGTCTCATACAGGTGTGCTTTAGATATTACAAAAAGTTATGGAGGGGCACAAACTAATCAAGATGAATCCAAGGGAACAACACAGAAATTCAAAGTGGTATGAAGGAAAAAATATACTCAAGAACAGCTATAGAATTTTTCAATGCAATGTAACCTATACCTTTCCCTGAAAAGGTTTATATTTTAAATGGGCATGTAACTTATAAATGATCAGCTTGATCACAAAAGTTTTGGCAAGGTCTGATTACTAAATATACATAGGATCTCAGTCTTAAGATTAGTCTTAGGAAAATAAAGTTAAAGTAGAAAAAATTATGAGGAAATGAAAAATCTATAAGCGCAGACATGCATGCTGTACCTAATTAAAGATTATAAAGTCTACTCTAATAAATCAATAGTCTTGTACAAAGAACAGCATTAGTGACAGGGAGAGTAAAAGATGATAAAGGCATGTCAACCCAAACACTTCCCTCAGAAGCTGCTGTCTGCAACCTGCTGGATAGGTTTCCAAAGCAACAGACATTACACCCTAATCACAAACACAATTTAGCATTAACATACACAAACATTCCAAAATTCCTTCCATAAATCCCAAATTATTAGGTGCAATAGCACAAGCCCACAAACATTTACACATCAGTATTACAAATCCAATATCAGAAGAAAGCATCAGTGACCACACAAAGCTTGTGTTCACATTCACAGCCATGCACTATTTATAGCAATCAATATGAGCATTAAGAAGAGATCTTACCTTCAACTCTGATGGCACCAAATTTACAATTGCCAAACACAGTCTCTATCTTGTCTAGTCTAACCCTTGTGGAAAGGACGTGAGCCAGGTCAACCCCATCAAGCAAGCCTGACACCTGTAGAAAATCGAAGTATCTTCTTTGGTATATAAATGATCTTTAGCACTAACTCTAGAAAAATACCAGTATATGTTTTCTATAGTAATACAATCATTTTGATACAAAACAAGCAACATTTACTTAATGTAAAAAAATTTTATTCTAAACATTCACAAAATGTCCTACCAGTAGATCTCCATGAACAATGATGGGAGCAATGAAGGCAACATCCTTGATAACAGATCTTACATCACTGACAACTACCAGATCATTTACTGGTACACCACCTAGCGATTCTGAAAAATTCAGAATTTATTGCATTCCTGAAACCATTCATGTTTATCAAAAACCGATGTAAATGCTATGATCAGAAATGTAAAAATGTTGCACTGATGTAAAGAGGATCCCTTAACATTTAATATCCAAGTGATGAAAGTATCAATTAACTAGTAAAGGTACCAACATCTGTGCACCTTATGACAATGTGGAACATGAATTCACTAAAGATGTTACCTTGCACTCAATATGTTTTATAGTCACAGTCCAAAAAACAGAGCTGTATCTATACTCTGTTTAACCATCTGATTGCTTCAAAGTTCCTCCCCCTACAGTAATCATTTACTTTAATCTTAAGATTAATGTTGGATTACACAAATTAACTATGACTAACAAGTATGAAGAAAAAAAGTACTAAGGGGGAATAATATCTGATGAACTGTACAGTTAAAAGACCAAACCATTTATTGCATTACCCTTACATCTAAGTGCCACCGAATCATATGCCTTATCTACAGCAAAAGAATTTGCATGTTAGTCTAAAACAGGACAATTTTAGTCATAACTCATAATGGCAGTAAGGCTGCCCAAAGGGAATTGGGCATCCCAGTTTTTGGACACCCTACAGAAACTGGGACCCAGTTGTTCTTTATTGAACTTGCACAAAAACTGTATGCCCACATATTCAACCAACCTTTAGTATATCCAGGACAATAAGGAAAATGTACATTTCATTACTGATCAAATGGCATTCAAAAAAACTATTGTATGGCAAGGGAAGGGAAAGGTGCTCTAGACTCCCAAGGCCAATGTGTTACTTTCTATGCTGCCATACAACTTTCTTTAACTAAAGTCTACTGTCACGTCTACAATTTCAATAACCGGTTTAATCCATTTATTCACTACTCATACAAGTATTTTGCATCTTTTCTAAAACCTTTTAGTTTCATATGGCAACTTTCTGATCTATGCATCTCTTGAAGAATTATTATTTGCTGACAAACTAGTTGAAAGAAATTCTGCCACCCAATAGGCCTTACTCTCCATTCCACAGCAGACAAAGGCATGGTAAACCTCTATTTGTAACTCTACTCTTGTGACCTCCTATGGACTTGTGTTAGTTCTTTGACTTCAAGTGCAGTAACCAAATCTAAATATTTGGGTTTAAGACTAACATAGGATGTAAGCTGCTTACTGAATACTTCCTTACTTAACCTGTGCAAATGTCATAAATGAATTTCCCTTTCACAATTCTCTTATATGGGGCTCTCAGTAAGTTATGCTACATGTAAACTCATGTCCCTATAACAGATTTTTGCACCTCATTTACTGCCAGATAATATTCCTATCAAGGATCTCTTTTAGTCTTCCTAAATATTTTCCATTTACAGTTATGAGATTGATTTTCATCAAACGCATCAGACCAACTTTAGGGTTGTCCCCTTTATAAGAATGCAATCCTCACTATTCTCTGGTATCTGTAAACATTCAGAGAAGAATTCAGTCCTAACAAGTTATGTAAATACATCAAGAGCCCCAGTGCCCCAGGATTGAGCCCTGTGACACACCCCTGGTGACCCTAACCCACTCAAAAGAAGACTCATCTGATCTGCATTCTTAGTTCTCTTTCATTAAGGTTATTTTCTATTCATTTAGTAGTTGATTCCTAATATCAATCTTTACTAATCTTCTGCGTGGTAGTATGAAATACTTTCTGGTAGTCCAGATGCACATAATTCACTATTTTTGTTTCAAAACAACCTTGCTCACTAACTCAGTCAGAGGAGTTTGTTACATGACCATATGCATGTGTTCACAGGGAAAAGCATCCTTAAAACGTATCTTGCACTTGTCTGGTTACTAATTCTCCCTTGACTTAGAGTTGCCCCTGAGGGTTCTGACCTGTTAATTGCCATTCTACAATGCAATTCCTTAACAAAGACGACTGTTCATCTTGGTAGAAAACAATCAAATCTAATTCCTGTTAAATGGTAGACCTAATCCCCTTTACAAAAATACAAATGGTTCACATGTTTATGGTAAGGAAGCCAGTAGTTCGTCAAAAATTCATATATTTGTCTGTACTGCTATTCTTTGTATGTCACTTCACATCTAATCCTGTCCTAATATGATGAAAATCAATGAATATATTACTTCTACATAAACTACTGTACATTTCACCTTCAAAATAATTTTAGTTTTAGGTTATCTGCAGACTAAGAGAACAATTACGAATCTTGAACAACATAATACTTACTGTTTACAGAGAGATTGTCAGTGGAAAACCCAAAGGAGAAGGTTTTTTCACCAGTTATAACAAAGGTGTGACCTCTGGCAAGGACTGCTTGCATTTCTAAATTGGTAATATTCACACCATTTACTAGGACCCCATGTTTAGAAAGACTTGAAAGAGATGATACCACCAAGCTGTTTACTATTAATGGGTTACTGAATTCCAAGTTGCACACAATAACCTGCCAAAATTCAAAGGACAAACTGTATTACTGCAAGTTGGTCTATGGTAAAGTATTTAGCAATCAATCCAAATAATAGAGTCCCAAACTGAACACAAGATAACTTACCATGTCCTCATTGTCCATGACACTGACTCTGTACAACTCTCCAATGTTTACACCATTAATTGTGTCCACGTACAAAGCAGTTATGCTAACGTCAACGAACTCAACTGCCCCTGAAGATAAGGATAATTATCTATGTGCAGTACAGCATATGAAGCATGTGCCAATTTTTCAGTTTTTATACAAGACATTTATACAGTGATACCACGAAATTCAGATAAAGGTCTCTTAATTCATTAATCAAAACTCTTGCAAAACCAGGCAATCAAAACTAACCATCTGCATTGTGCAAATATGTACAGTTCACATGTGCATGCAAAATAAATTACATACCATAAATATCTTGTCTTGACGATCTTAAAACAAGAGTATTGAAAAAGTGCTCGAGATCCACCTTATGTGCAGTTCCTACAAGCACAGGAGCCTGAGATATCACAGCCCCTATTACAGTTAGATATTCCACTCTAAATGGCGAGTAGATGTTTACATTACCCTCCTGGTCCTTCTGAACTGCTCTGGTGTCAAGCTGTTGAAATCAAGAATATGGAATACCATAATGTTAATGTTAAAACTGCCGAATAATGTTTATCGAGCAATTAATATTCAAAATGAAAAAATTTTCATCAAATGCATTTACAGGTCTGCAGTCTAAAAAGAATAATTAGTAACAAAATGAAGGTTCTGAGAGACTTGAAAACATTCCTTAACCCACATGGGGCATGCCAATGGAAAAGAAAAACATCCCCATGGATGAAAATTGACAATACAAATAAAAGTATCGAAAGCCATTTAAACATACAAATAAAAGTATCAAAAGCCATATTAACAGTGTCACAAATAAACCATTGCCTTGTGCTAGAGCATTCAAATTCATGTACTGCCACAATATAAACCAGTCCTTACACATCACTTCCAGCACTATTCTACATCCTTATTTAACCTAGATATATCTAGAGACATCCTACACAAGATATAAATGTCATTAGCATCAATCACACAAAATCTAATCAATTTACACTGCCTAGTAAAAGGGTGAACTCCACTTGGTAGAATACAATGTTTGTAATGTATTGAAACCATAGCTCCCTGTCCACACCAAGGCTCCACAAACTTTCTCATGGTTTACCCCAAATGCTTCAAATGCCCCAATTCAATCCATTGACAGTACGTCGACCCCTGCATACCACATCATCCCAATTCATTATCCCATGCATACCTTTCACCCTCCAACATGTTTAGGCCCCAAACATATTGAAAATTTCTATATATATGATAACCAATACCCACCTCCTTCACATCACAACCACCAAGCAGGTCTGTCGAAACTGTAATGTCTCCTAGAAAGGTTACATTCTTCATGAAGGAAACACTTCCACTTAAATATCCCACTTGGTCAGTAAGTAGTAATTCGTTTACATTAACACCATCTATCTTCAGTGAAGAGAAGTGGGCTGAAAAAAAATTTATGTTTAGCAATGAAATATATTCATTTCATTAATCTTGATCGCCATTTCCTGCATTGAAGTAGTGCCAGATAACAGACCAAGACAATGATTCACATATTTACTGTTATACTCGATAGCAATTTCTCTAATCAGAGAGGTAGCACCAGGAAACAGACGAAGAATGATCCATTCACACACACATGTTAATGTGCTGAGGGGGGTAGCTGGTGGGATGTCTGATCACTATCTTGTGGAGGCAAAGGTGAAGATTTGTAGAGGTTTTCAAAAAAGAAGACAGAATGTCGGTAGAAGAGAGTGATGAGAGTAAGTGAGCTTCAAAAGGAGACTTGTGTGGAGAAATATCAGGAGATATTGAGTGCAGAATGGCAAAAGGTGAGAGCAAGTGAAGTGTGGGAAGTGGGTGAGGAATGGGATGTATTAGGGAAGCAGTGATGGCATATGCAAGAGATGCATGTGGTATGAGAAAGATGAGAGGTGGGAAGATTAGGAAGGGTAGTGAGTGGTGGGATGAGGAAGTAAAGTTGTTAGTGAGAGAGAAAAAAAGAGGCGTTTAGACGATATTGACAAGGAAAGAGTGCAAATGACTGGGAGATGTATAAGAGAAAGTGGCAGGGAGTCAAGAGGAAGGTGCAAAGGTTGAAAAAGAGGGCAAATGACAGCTGGGGTAAGAAAGTATCATTAAACTTTAGGGAGAATAAAATGATGTTTTGGAAGGAGGTAAATAATGTGCATAAGACAAGAGAACAAGTGGGAACATCAGTGAAGGATGTAAGGGGGGAAGTGATAACAGGTAGTAATGGAGTAAGGAGGAGATGGAGTGAGTATTTTGAAGGACTGTTCAATGTGTTTGATGATAAAGTGGCAGATGTAGGGTGTATTGGTTGGGGTAGTGTATGACGTGAGAGAGTCAGGGACAGTGGTTTGGAGACAGAGGTGGTGGTGAAAGCCTTGCGGAAGATGAAATCCGGCAAGGTGGCGGGCCTGGATGGTATTGCAGTTGAATTTATTAAGAAAGGGGGTGACTGTGTTGTTAATTGGTTGGTAAGAATATTCAGTGTATGTATGGGTTATGAAGTAGGTTTTCTTAAGCTACTTACCACTTTCATTTATATTCTTATGCTTTTTCTCTTGCAAATTATTCTTTCCATGGCTATGAGATTTGAACATTTTCCTCTCACCCTGACAATTCACTGTCTGTGCAGGCCCCATACTATTATAAGTTATATCTTACATTAAACTGAAAATCTCTCGTATCAAATACTTACCAGGGCACCTTCAAGACAGGTAGCATAGTTGTAACCACGTCCAAGCACTAGCAATGATTTCTTCTCAAACACCTCTTTGCTGATCTCCTGAATCTTTGAGTCTAAGGCTAATACCTAGGAGAAGGTAAAAATTATATAAGAGTAAGTCTTACATCTTTTACTCTCTCCCCCACAAGCAAAGCCTTTAGAAATTCTTTGAATCAAAGAATCAAACACCATCAGTTGGAAAAACTATCCTGTCTTATAATGTGTAATACCCAACTTGCCATATAATAATAACAACCTCTACATTATTCTTACAGAAGTTTTTCAAATAAAAGTAATACTAATATGAGAACATTACTAATTACAGATCATATTTCATCGAAACAGCTATAATAAAAGAACATCTACATTCATATAAACTAGATCACTGAGGTTTCCCTCTCCAGATACCCTTAATCTGGATTCTCAGTTGGAGCGTGTACCCACATCGCTCTTCAAATACCATGTCTCGATGATAGTGATAAAAATATATATATTCTTCATCAAAATACTGATAATGGTGAATATCCAGTATAAGAAGTGACAATAAAAGATAAAAATGAAATATATATATCAATATTATGTTGTAAGTCATTTCCTACATTCAAAGCAGGGTGGTTTGTGATGAATTTACCTAGAACATTTCGATTGCTGAACATCTTCAAACTGAGTAACAGTAATACCCAAAATAAATTACTATGCTATTCTAAATACTTGTTGGTTATCCAATGAAGATAACCTTTCTCTGAGTAAAGTAAGTGTTTATAACAAGACTTTTCTGCCAATATTAGACAAGCTGAAGACCTTAGCCCCTAAGGCCCTTATCTAGGTCTTTATTAAGCAAGACAATGCACGAAAAATTTTCTTCAAAAGAAACATAGTGGCTCCACCTCAGCTTACAATTAAACATAAATAGTTAATAATCAACATAATGATATCAAAAAATGCCATCAGATGACACTAGCCTAACTTAAACATTATTATTTAGTAACAATGATACTGTTTGCTGTTCCACTACCAGTGTTACATACTGACCGGGACTAGGTGATACGTAGTCTTAATATACAGCCAGACTTGGAAAGTGCAAGAGGTAACTGAAGTCTGGATGTTGTTTTGTTTATTTTTCGTGGATCTTATGCTGTTGGTTAGGTACTACTGGATGCTGTTGCACAGTCGCCTAGCAACAGAGTTTCATCTTCCCTTCCATTAAACTTTACATTAAGTAAGGAATATTCTTGTCTATTGGTTCATGTTCTCTAATACTGAGTTTCCATAACTGATTTTATGTGAACTTGTCTTCTGTAAACATATAATGAGACAGGTAAGGCATAGTATACAGTAGAGTGCATATATCGTTTGAAAAGGGTACTGAGGGATTCTTCTTCTTGCCAAAAACTGGTGCCAGTGAGTGTTCAGAGGGTATTTGGTTTGTTTGTGAACTTCCCATTGATAAATGAAATATGGGACATAAATGTCATGTGTGATACGTGGTAAGTTTGACGTTTTGATGAGTGGGAAAGATTAATCATTATGGTGTTGTGAGGGTGCAGCGTGGATTTATATCCATTGGGTTAAGATGCCACTGGATTTCTGTGAGGGATGCTAATATTTTGTTTTGTGAAAACCAGTGTTCTTAATGCCTGATTCAGAACTGCATTTCTGCTGTTGTTTATGCAGTGCTGGTTTGCTGTGATGTAAATGTGATGGTATCTGCACAAGATATTTGCACTGTGGTCTGCAAATGGCAGACTGTTATGTAGGAAGAGACTGAAGAGAACTGGAAAAACAACAGCAAGTCATTATGGATAACTCTGGTTTGATGTCCAACTATGAAGCTGGTTAACAATTTTTCTGTAATTTTTATGAAGGGAACATGGGAACATTAAGAATCTTTGGTATAAGGATACACAGGGGAATGGTGATGAATACTTTGTTGATAGTTACTGCCGTAATATTGCATTAGTACATAAACTCCAAATGATAAGAATAGCTAAAAATTACTGCTCTTATTTACCTCATTTATCTGTTCTGGTAGTTTGCGAAGTCCTTGGATTATTTCTGATCTGCGAGGTTGAGCAGAAATGCGGTCTTCAGAAATCATGAGGGCAAACATAACCAGTGAGATCATCTGAGAAGTGTAAGCTTTAGTGGAGGCAACACCAATCTCTGGACCAGCATTGATATGAACACCACAGTGAGACTCTCGACAGATGGATGAACCAACAGTGTTTGTGATTCCAACAATGAGGGCTCCACGCTGCTTACAGTACCTAAGGAAAATAAGTAGAAGTGTACGAGCATTAGCTTCAGTGCTCAACTGAGGTTAGTACTGATTACTATATAAAACCATATGAGAGTATAAAGCAAAAAGGATGACTTAAGTATAATTGCCTCAGCACATATGACTATGGGCCTACTGACATACACATCTGTTTACAGTTTCCAACCTTCCTCCACTGGTTAGGTTATGCAGCAACTGACAGGCCATACATCCTATGGACACTGTGTGAGCATTGGCAATTCAAGTGTTTGTGGATATGATGTCCACTTCTTTCCTCCCATTGTTCAACTGCAGAACTCTTTACTTCTTTGTTTTATTTGATACCTACAATATGTCTTCCTTGAAGAGGCAGGTTTATCATCACATGAAGATCAAGTGAAACTTTCAGTTTTCCTCCCATCCTTACTCTCTTTGCTAAGAGTCTTTTTTTTTTATGCATATTTATCTTGTTACTTAACCATCCGAACTATATCCATTCGTGGAAAAACTCCATTAATTCCAAAAGAACACTCTACTATTCAGTAGCAAAAACCCAATACCATGACAAACAGGAAACACTCAACCTTAGTAATAACAACCTAAGTTGGTTTAGTTTGCAGATTTTCACTAAATTATTTGCCAAATCATACCTCAGAGCCATGAGAGTATCAGCTGTTTCTCCAGACTGTGAGACAAAGAAACAAACATCATCTCTGAAGATGGGAGTATTGCGATCTAAGAAATCTGAAGCTAAGTCAACCATGACAGGAAGTTCCGTTAGTTCTTCTAGCAGCTGACGAGTAGCAATAGTAGAATGGTAGGAAGTTCCACAAGCAATCAGTAGAAGACGACGGCAACGGCGAATCTCACTCAAGTGTTCCTATTGCAAATGAAAGTTTTATCCATCAGGTAAATACATAGAAATAAAGCATGGGTACTAAAAAATATAATCTAAAAATGATCAGTGCATTATCCAAAACTATTTCAGTCAATTTTGTCAAAATGAGTAAGATTACTAATACAGGTAGTAAAATTTTAATGTGTGGATGAGTCACATCAGATCTCTCAGCCAAATACTACTTATCATTTGGAAAATTAATACTGTTACATACATCCTCTTTGAACTCCAAAAGAGCAATACATTTACATTACAAAGAAATCATGCAAAACCATAGTTAAAAGACATACCTTAATGCCACCCAATACTACAGTCTCACTATCGAAGTTGATACGTCCTCTCATGGTATTGACGACAGATTCAGGCTGTTCATAAATTTCCTTCTGCATGAATGATGAAAAGTTACCCTTCATTATCTGCTGGATTTCCATCTTGAGAGTAGTAATCTCACGTGCATGAGAGTCTTCCAGGCTGCGTTTGAGACGATGAATCTTCAGGATACCCTCAGAGTCAACACTGGCAACGTCATCATCCTACAAGGGATTGAAATTGTTTGAAATGTAATCTCCAAAATCAAACTTCATTGCTTGAATGGGTTCCCCTGGTTCAGCAATTAGTTCATAGATCAAACTAACATGAACAATATGTTCTGACATTCCAGAAAGTATAATGCAACATAACTACATATATTTTTGAACAGAATTTTATGTCGTCCTTTTATATCCTCATTTTACACTTATGATGTCTGAAATTTAGTGAATAGATATTTTCAAGTCCTCTTGCAATAAAGTTCTGTTCAAAGTTCTGATTATTCAACTGTAACTCAGGCAGAAATTAAATTGTAATAGAAATTTACGTTATAATGCATTTTCTAGAGTTTAAAATTATTTATGGAAAGTTTTGACCTCTTACCAGAAGATAGATGACCCTGTTTGTGTGTTCAATGATAGCTGAGGCATCTGAAGCAAAGAAATACTCCACTTGTTTATCATCTCCAAGTGGGAGGAACTCTGCAGAAGACTCAGTGCGTGCAAGGCCATGGGGAAGTTCATATACGTGGTTGCGATGATCTGTAAAAATTTTCTTTCTTGTCTTATGAGGTTTTGAAACAAATTTTTTTGGTGTAAAAAATTTTTGGTTATGAACACATGAAAGCTGCTTCTGGGCTAACCAGTCAAATGTGGTATCCTGACCCACATTCATTGTGGATTTATAAAGTTTATACTGTGACAACATATTATTATTATATTGTGACAACATGAATGTCTTTTAATTAATTTTTTTCCTTCATTTGGTAACAGTCTATAAGCCCAAAGATTTGTTTAGGTTGAGTTTCATCAGAGAGGAATTTTTCATAGGAACATGAATGTCAGTGGGAATGCATTAAACAAATGCAAATCTGCAATGCAAAACTAGTATATACATTACTAAGACAAAAAAATGCTAAGCAATAAATACACTGCACAGTAATGAAAAGCTTTTTATATCTGAACACTGTAAAAGCTACAAGTTATAAGCAATATAACAAGCACAACACAGACATCACATTAAAGAGTTCTTATATGATGATGCGACAAAAGTTACGTGATATATATGTGTATGTGTATAAAGACTCTAATTAAAATGTAAACACAAAAAAAAAAAGTTACGTGATATATATATGTGTATGTGTATAAAGACTCTAATTAAAATGTAAACACAAAACTATGAACACATACTTTACCTGCTTGGTCTGTTGGGATATAGGGAGAGAGGGATATGGGGGGTTGGGGTCATGCAGCAGGACGGCCAGAGACGCAAGCCAACCATAATGAAAATGAAAAATGAGGGAAAAATTGTCAAATTTAGTTAGTAAAATCAGGGCTCATACTAGCCTATATAAGAATGTCTAAAAGCCAGCTGTTAATAGTACATATTACATGCTAGTGGTATATAAAACTGCATGCTTTTCAGTGGTTCATGAAAGAAATTTACTGCTCTATATGTCCAGTCAAAATAAAAACCAATAATTTAGTCATGATAATAAAATGCATTTACATATACTATCCTACTGTAAGAATTCAGCTGTCAAGAGGTGATTTATCATGCAGAAAAAAAATCATGTCTACAACTGAAATACTGTAATGAAATACAGTACCATGCAAAGAAGGGGGAGTTTCCTGTAACCAACTTTCAGTCAAAAGCATTGAAGTTATTCTGAAGAAGAATCCTAATGTTAAAACCTTGGGTGTCATTCTAAATGTCAAGTGCCAACAATCTAGATGCCAGCAGCATCAAGTTTTTACGGAATACTGATATGTGTCTATCTACGAACCTGAAATGTTTTTCTTTTCTCCAAAGTAAGGATGGGGGTAATACATGTCATCGTATCTAAAAAATACTTGTCCTTTTCTTATGCCATTATCAAATCATATTTCAATATTAATCAAAGCATCTACAAAGGTCATTATTCAATGCGGGAAAAAACAGGAATCCACAAAACATTTCCAAGCGGATAACAGAAATATAATTTAATTAATCTATTACTATCATATCAACTGAATACTGTTTACTTAATGCTATCACCATCTCAGAGGAGTAAACTTCAGTTAAGTGCATATGACAAGATCACTCTGTAACCCAATCATCTTTGGGGGATAAGGAACTAAAACAACTTTCCTTCAGTACAATGTTCCAACTAGCTTACTAACAATACACTAGGGAACCAATGAGGAATGGTTTATCATTTACTATCTCCCATCTCAGAGACTGTATTAAATATCATTTGTGTCTTGTAGAGAAATGTAAAGGAGTTCCACCCAAAGAATTGAGAAAACTTGTTTTTTCTCATACTTTGAGTTTCTTATTGATTAAGCCCATTTCTGGAACTTAGCTTCCTCTATATATGAGTTTTCTGTTGTTATCACCTTCTTCAGACAGTTTTTGAGTGCTACATTTTAGTCTGCTTTTTTGTCCTAGTATGACTTTCTTTTCAAAAGAAGATACCTTCCCACGTTCTCAAGGAGAAGCCTGAGCAGCTTTCTTTTTTGTTGTATGATCTGTATATTTGTTTTTTCCTTCTTAACATAAAGTAGTTTTCAGTTCATTGTCTCCCTTACCAGAGGATCTTGGCATCACTCTAGGTCAAGCTTCTTTTATGGCCACGACCAAGTGTATAGAAAATCTAACTGCTGATGACCCTCGTGTGAGGTGTGTTTATCATTACGGCCGTTTCCTTCAAAACATTTCTTGACCCCTGAGTGGTGCTCATTGTGTCACAGGTGGATTTTGGCACTTACTTTTGCTAGCATGCTCTTAAGCAACAGCTACTTCCTCTGTTTGCCTTTTTTAGAAAACTAGGCAGCTCTCATGAAGCCTATCTTTTGAAACACGAACACGACAAAGACACAGTTCCCTTATTTTTTCACTGACTGACCAACCACTGATTCAGGACTTTGGGTTTAAAACATCAGGTGCAGGATCTTCATTCTTATTGATGAATAGGCAGCCAGACTAACCCCACTCCATTACAGTTTGTAATGGTCCTCCTCCTGTTGATGTTCCTCTGTTAGAACCATCCATTACACCCAGTACAGCTTGAGAATCTTTGTTAATCTTGCTGGGATTCCACTCACAGATATAGGGCTCTGATGATGTTCCTCACTCCTTTTCCTTCTTCAGAGCAAATTTTTGGGCCCTCTCTTATGGGTCAAGGGCCCCTTCTGAGTTTTAGGAAGCTACAGTTCCCTACCCCTTCCTTTTGGTTGGAGGACTCCAACTCTGACTTAGAGGCTTAATATTTTGAGGAAGCATCAGTAGTATCAGTCTGAGAAACCAGTTTGTCTTGGGGGAGAGCAGAACCTTCGTTCTCCATAAATTTTGCTCAGTCCTGGCTCCTTTTTCGCGGAAATGACTTGCTACCTCATGGTTCTTAAGAGCCCTCTTTTTATATACAAAGAACAATTCATCATTTTCTTTAAATTAGAAGAAAAAAATATTCATTCATTCAACAGCATAAAAAAAATATCACTGAAGAATAATTTTGTCTCCCTCTGTATGTTCTTTTCTCTGGATATGTTTATAATGTCACCCACTTTATGTTTTGCAATGTATTCTCAAACCCTATCATCCCTTAAATTCTATAGTTTTTCCATATCCCCATTGTTTTACCTTACTCATTCTTTCCCTAAAACCTTAATACTACTACGGCTAGCATTCACTCTTGCATCACTCAACTTGTTGTAGTCACCAACCACCCTGTTACAAAAGCAGCATTTATATGCATCCTTTCTAATAAGCTTTTTTAGCTTCTTGCCATGGCCTATAGTAGCACTCTCGCTACATCTCATGAAGATTTGATAGCTGTCAACACCGTCCAACTGATCTGGAGTCCCAAAGGCTATGGTTAGGTGGGTGACTCAACAGCCTAAAGTCTCTTTCTGTAGCTCAGCTCCCCCGAATCAGGTACAATCTTTTTTACTCTCCTCTGGACTGCTATATACAGATTATGAGTCTCTGTGTGTGTATTTAATTGCCAATCTGTACAGTACTGGAGAGAGTTTTGTACAGGTACACCATCGATTTTCTGGAACCCTAAGTTCCAAAGCTTGCCGGTTTAGCCGTTTTGCCGGACCAGCCATGGTTATGTAATAATAGTTCATCAATACACCTCAAACCCATTAATTATACACCTCCTGTGTCTCTAAAGCACCATGGACTGCTAGAAACTTAAATTAAACAAATACTAAATGTAAATTAAATAATTAAATGAGATACAGGTACCTGCACATTAGTATAAATGATACAAGTTTATTAATACCTGTGCATTGCCAGTGTAATGCAGTTTCATCTGCATTGTACACGTGCTCAAGACTGAAGTGCTAGTCAGCTATGAGCTTTGCAAATTCATCCACATACTCAGCAGCTCCTTCTTGGTTTGCAGACCACTTTTCTCCACACACTTTTTGCATGGAAATTCCATGACGTTTCTTGAATCTTTGAAGCCATCCTTCACTATAATCACTCTCATGTTCTAATTTAAGTTCTTTATGGAACAACTGTGACTGGTCCATTATCATGTTACATGACAAGCCCTCTCCATCACTCCTATGTTGACGAAACCATTCCATCATCACTTGATTATGCTCAGTACTTTTACCATCTTTCACAGTTTTCCTAATGCTCATTTACTTCATGAAATCACTGTCTGCATAGAATTTCGATATTTTGTCCCTCTGCTTCTTCATATCATAAACAGCTGATGAACCAATACCATATATGTCACACAGTTTATGCACCGAAACACCATGGTCTAATTTTTTCACAGTTCAACTTTCTCTTGGATCAATATGGATGGTGTTTACATCTGACACAGACCAGCTTTTTTAATTCAGGTGCCACCTTTAATGTTTTCTCTGGAACCTCTCAATAATATCTTTGGGCTTCGTTAGGCACAGTGACCAGATTTGCAGGCATAATCCAGTTTTAGTCTATGTTGCAGATTGGTTATCAAACATTTCTTTATCCATATATTTATATGCACATTTTCTTGATGTGGAGCTTTTACATGTTATGTACAATGTAAATCCCAAGGTCTCTTTTACATATAGATTCCCTTACCTTACTTCCCACTTGGTAATGACTGCACTGAAGCCAACTTTCACTGTATACCATCCTCATTACTTTGTATTCACTGGCACTTAATTTCATCGATTATCCATTAGACCAACTTTGGTGTCTGTCCAGGTCACCCTATAAGGTGATGCAATCATCTTTACTCTTTACTTCTCTCATAGTCTTAGCATCATCTACAAACACTTGAAGCTAATGCAATATCACTATTCTTAATTTTTCTGATGACCTTAGCTTCATACAAAAACATGATCAGGTTAGAGTTCAGTTCAATTGGCAAGTCACTTACATACACCAAGAATAACATTGGGCCCAATACTAGGCCATGCAGCAACCCATTGGTGACAACACATTTTGAGAATTCTTTGCTCCCTTCCAATAAGATAATCTTTTTAATCAGCTTACAGTGGGGTACAAGTGTCAACTGCTTTCCGGCAGTCCAAAAATATACAGTATACTGTAAACTCATCCATCTCCTTGATCCAAGACAGAACTCACCCTGCCTTATGAGTCTATCTAAATCTCTGAAGCCCATTCACTCCAGGAACTCCCATTAAGGGGTGGCCACGGCAAAAGAATCGCCACTTATCCCTGTCCTTGCATGCCTCCCTCGTATACACCATCCTACACATTCTTCCATATCATACACTCTCCTTGTAAACTCCTAATCTTGCATTCTTTCCATATGCCCAAACCACCTCAAAGTATTACGTCTCACCCATCCTACCACTCCACAATTCACTCCCTTTGCATTCCCTGCCATACCACATCTATCATACACCCTTTCATTTCTTTTGTCATTCCATCTAGTCACACCACATGCTCTTCTCAAATAGCTCATTTCCACAGCTTGGATTCTTGACCTCTGTGCCTCATTCCACATTCATGTTTTGGCTGCGTAGGTTAGGGTTGGTGGGACTATGCTGTCCCTTAATCCTCACTTCACTTCCATACTTATACCTCTACCCTTTATTATTCTACTAAGGGACCCAATGACTTTTCTAACCTGTACTGCTCTCTCCCTTATCTCTCCTTCCATATCACCACACTTACCCAAGACAGCTCCTAGATTCCCTCACTTCTTCCAGTCTTTTTCCCCCTATAACCACAGCACAATTTAGTACACTTTCTTCTTTCACTCTATATGGCTTTACAAAATATATGCTTTCACTCTACTTCCTTTCAAAGACCATAACTTTACTTTTCCTTGCATTTACCTTCAATTTCCTCTGCTTACACACATCATAAATTTCCTCTGCTTACACACATCATAAAACACACTTACAACCTTCTGCAACTCCTCTTCAATCTCCACATACAACACAGTATCATCCACAAACAGGTTTGCCTCTAGCCACTATATCTCAGTGTCACACTCCATCTCTGCACCCCCTTTTCCCTAGTTTTGCTTTCATCTCTCTTAACGCTCCATCCATATATATACGTCAAAAAGCCAGGGTGACATCACACAGTCTTGCCTTACACCTACATGTATCCCAAAACTTTCATTCAGCCCTTAATCCACTCTTACACATGAATTTGCTCCTCTATAAAAGGCTTTTACACCATACATCCTTAACACATTCCACAAAGCATTCCAGACTCTGTCATATGCTTTTTTCAAATCCATAAAAGTTGCATACAACTTCTTACCTTTCGCTATATACTTTTCCACAGTCATCTTTAATACAGAAATCTGATCCACACATTGCCTACCTTTCCTAAAACCCCCTTGCTCTTCACTTATTCTGCATTCAGTCACTTCCATCACTCTGTCAATTAATATTCTCACATACACTTTTCCTGGTATACTTAACAGGCTTATTCCTCGATAATTGCTACATACATCCTTAGCACCATTTCCTTTGAATAAAGAAACAATAATAACTTTTACCCAATCCTCAGGCACAGCCTTCTGTTTCCATGCTAAATTACGTATAAGATGCATCCACTATCACACTTTCTCCTCCATAGTTCATTATTTCAGCCGTAATCCCATCCACTCCAGGTGTTTTATCTACCTTCAGCCTCATTATTGCCCTTCTTACCTCTCTCTTTACTATAAGCCCCTGCACTTCTATCCTCTTCCTTCTCATCTCCATACCCATGCATGCAACAACTGCTGCCTCCCTTTCTCCCACATTCATCAGTTCTTCAAAATACCCTTTCTATCTTCCTTTTACTTCCTCCTTTTTGATTCAGCAATTCCCCTTCCTTCCTTCTCACATCAACATTTTCACTTGTACATCCACCTCTTCCTTTTTCACCTCCTTCCAGGATAGTTTCTTATTATTGTAAAACTTTTCACTTAACTTTATTCCAAGATCTTCATCTACTCTTTCTTTGCTTTCCTCTATCAGCTTCTTAACATTTTGCTTACATATTTTGTATTCTTTCCTCCTCCTTTGCTAAACTTCCACTGGTACATTCCTATTGAGCAATCTACCATATGCCTTTATTTTCTCTTGTACAGCATTTCTAATCTCTTCTGTTCACCATGCATTGCACTTTTTATTCCTGTATCTCACCATCTTGTATTCATATACTGATTCTACAACCTTTGCTAGTATTTCTCTAAACATTTTAAACACTTCATTCACACATGACTACATTCCTACATTCACTGCAGTTCCCTCTAAGCTTTCAGTTACCTTCATTTCATACTCCTCCCTGTATTTTTCCTGATCCATCTTCTCGCTTTCCAACACTTTTTACCTCTCCATTCTTCCTTACACCATACCTCCACTTCTTGATCCTCATCCCCACAAGAACTGCAAAATGATCAGAGTCTCTAAAGAATCCTCTCACGACTTTAGCATCTAGGACAGCCTTTCAAAGAGGATGTATGTGTCAGGGGTGGAGGGAACAAGAAGCGGTAGATCAAATTGGAGGTGGAAGGATGGAGTGAAAAAGATTTTGAGCGATCTAGGCCTGAACATGCTGGAGGGTGAAAGGCAGGCATGGAATAGAGTGAATTGGAACAATGTGGTATATTGGGGTCGATGTGCTGTCAGTGGACTGAACCAGGGCTTATGAAGCATCTAGGGTAAACCATGGAAAAGTCTCTGTGGGGCCTGGATGTGGATAGGGAGCTGTGGTTTCAGTGCATTACATATGATAGCTAGAGAATGAGTGTAAACAGATGTGGCCTTTCTTCATTTGTTTCCTGGCACTACCTTGCTGACGCAGGTGGTGGCGATGCTGTTTCCTATGAGATGGGTAGGCACTGGGGATGTATGAAGGCGAGCAAGTATGAATATGTACATATGTATATATGTAAGTGTATGTGTATATATATGTATGTATATATGTTGTTATGTATATGTACATACACATGTATGTGCGTGTATGTATATAAGTGGATGGGTCTTTCTTCATCTGTTTCCTGGCACTAACTCACTTACACATGAAACAGCGATCAAGTATAATAGAATATATAAATGAATATATAGAATATTATTTATTTGTTATACTTGATTGCTGTTTCCCATGTTAGTGAGGTAGTGCCAGGAAATGGATGAAGAGATACCCACCCACTCATATACACACACATGTATACATACACGCAGGAGGGTGAAAGTCATGCATGGAATAGTGAATTAGAACGGTTTGGTAGATAGAATCGCTACCCCCTGCATCATTGATGTAGCATCAGAAAACAGATCAAGAAAAGTCACATCTGCTCACACTCATTCTCTAGCTGTCATGTGTAATTTACTGAAACCATGCCTCCCTATCCACATCCAGGCCCCACAGACCTTTCTATGGTTTACCCTGGATGTTTCGACGTTTCACATGCCCTGGGTCAGTTCACTGACAGCACTTTGAATGCAGTATACCACATCATTCTAATTCACTCTGTTCTGTGCAAGCCTTTCACCCTCCTGCATGTTCAGGCCCCAACTGTATTATATATAGTTTGTTGACCTTATATGTGGATGAAATGGTATTGGCACCATTTTTTTATTAATTGGAAAGATGAGATGGTTCATGGGGATGATGGGGTTGATAAACTATATTTATACTGAATATGGATGATAATTCAAATTAAGTTTTTTGTTACAAATGAAAATGTATAGAATTTGATATTTATGGTTCTGGTTATATCATCAGGCCCAGTGGCATGTGTGAGTGATTCTTACGACATATGGAAATGCTGTGAGAAGATATGGGGAGAGGAACTGCGAGACATAGTGATAAAGAGAGGCAAGACAGGAGGAGTTGTATGTATTCGGCCTGATAGTGGAGACCCTCCTACTGTTGTTCTCAAGGTAACTAATTTCTCATTGATTATGAAAGATGAAGGATGTGTTTATTATATCTGTATCTTATTATTTGTTGGAAGACTTCATTAGAATGAGATTGATTCAGATGTGTCATTTCCAAGGGAATGAGGCTCTTCTCTTCATGTTGCTCATGGGATAATAACTAGTAGAGTACATATTAATTTGTGGATGGTATTATGGGTAGTGAACTCCCATTTGTCTTTGACCCACTTAACTTGAAAACTTAAAACTTTGGTACCATTCAGTTTTCCTCCATATGGATAAAGCGTGAGACTTTGGTACCTTTCAATCTTCCTTATAGATAAACATCCAAAACAATGGCACCATTCAATGTTCTACCCTCAGTGGTATGTGCTGATGATGCAAAATTTTATATTCATTAGATTAACAAATATTTTTTTTTTATATTGAAGGCTCCAGTCACGGGCAGAAGTCCACATCAAGGCCAGGCCCTAATTGGAATATAGAGAGGATTATGAAACAGAAAAAGAAAAGACAGGGGAAAGTATTTACCAATTTTTGAGAAAGTGAAAAAACGATTATTGGGTGGTCTAGCTAGTGGTGGGGGCAAAAACCACAGTTATACCTATAGAAGAGGGAAAGTGAACCAACGTTACAGCATAGGGCAAGGGGGTCAAGTTTGGAATTTAGCTTGGGGCAGGTTATAAGGCAGACTGCTTTCGACTCAACTCTGTCAAGTAAGGGTGCAGAGCCAGAACCACCCCAAATGTGAGAGCAGTACTCCATACAAGGACAAATCAATCCCTTGTATAAATGGAGCAACTTTCAGAAGAGAGAAGTTTGGACATCTAAACAGGATACCCAGTTTCTTAGAGGCAGACATAGCTATTCCCATAATGTGGAACTTCCAGGAAAGAGTGGATATTACAGTAATATTGAATATGTTCATTGAGTCAAGAGATCGAATTACAGAACCGTCTTATGAAAGACGAGAGTTTTCAGTAGAGAGATGATTAGAAATTGGGTCTTGGAGGCATTAAACTTGACAAGATTTTGTCTACCCCTCAGAGGTATCCTCTCTAAGTCTGAGTTTATTGGGGAAGCTGTGTCAAGATGAGATGCAGATTGAGTGAGAGAAGAGGGAGCAGAGTTGAATTATATTGATGAATGCAGTGTTGAGTCATCAGCATATGAGTGCACTGGATTATTTGTGGAGGAGAGGAAATCATTGAATAAAAGGAGAAAAGTCTTTGAATACCTCCTTGAGGAACACTGCTGTTGATGGAGAAAAAGGGTGAGGCTGATCCCTCAACAACCACTGAGATAGATCGGCCAGAGAAGAAGCTAGATATGAAGGTACAAAGTGAGGGAGGGAAACCAAAAGAAGGGAGCTTAAGAGATGAGACTCCAGTGCCACATCCTGTTTAAAGCCTTAGATATGTCAAGGGCAACTACGCTCGACTCCCCAAAATCTTTCAGAGATGATGACCAGACATAAGATTGGAAAGAATATCATCAGCGGATCTCGCCTTACAGAAGCCACATTGGTGGTCAGAGAGAAGACTGTGATTTTCGAGGTGTTTAAGGATATGGGAGTTGAGGAGGGATTCAAAAACTTTGGAGATGGTAGATGTCAAAGCAAATATTTCCTTCAAAATCATGTTTAGGATAACATTAGGATGGTGTTCATTATTCAGAACAGTTTTTACAATTTGTCAGTTGGGTTAAGTTCTGTACTCTTCCCACAACCCATTTCTCTCACTAATAGAAATATTACAAATACATAATGAATACATTAATCACCTAAAAACTGTTGGAATTATCATATTGTACACAAAGTTTTCATTCATTATACTCACAATCCCCTATGAACATTATGCCAGATTTTACTGTAAATTATCACACTAAAACTTTAGAATTATTGTACAACCACTCCACAAAATATTCATAAGGTTGTGAAACACTGTATTTTGATAAATATCAACATAAACCACATGCTTTTCTGTCGGTCATAAAATTCAGAGATTAGCAAACATGAACTTCCTGTCATAGACATGCATCGAAACACATTAAAATGTCCAGCTTTGTAGATTATGCATACAAATGTTGTGGCTTTCCCACAGGGTTTGTCTTAAGTATGCATCCTGTTTGGTTTAAATAAACAATATCGTGTTTTAGAAGCACTTGCACTCTCTTTGAGTCTTGACTTAAAACTGGATTTAGTTAAGGGATACTATTAGTGGATGATATTTTATCAATAAGAATAAAGCAATTTATTTATATATGATATTGATTTTTTGTTTATATAACCACACTGAAAAGCATAGGTGAGAAAATATATCCAGATATATTTCTTAGGAACATATTTCCACTGTTTTATAACATTAAGACTAGTTATTGTTGGATTTATTAAAAGTGATTTTACACAGTAACACATTTCTAGAATGCATTTGATATGTTAACTAAGGAGCCCCTATACATTTTAGTGTCAGGAAATAAATGATTTTCCAGTTCTCTTTTTGATTATAGTACATTATATATTTTTATCTTTTTTTCTAATTGTCAGTTTTTATTTTCTTTTATATATGGAAATTCATTTGAGTGGCACCGTAAAGCTCTTGAGAGTGCCATTTTTGGGGGAGCCCTTTGTCTTGAACTTTAGTGATATTTGCTAACTGAGTTTGGCAACATGGATCCTGTTGCCTAGAGATTTTTTTTTTAGGTTCCAGTCATGGACAAAAGTCCACATCAAGGCCAGGCCCTATTTGAAATATAAAGAGAATTAAGAAACGGAAAAAGAAAAGAAGGGAAAGTATTTATGAATTTTTGAGAAAGTGAAAGACCTGTCTTTTAAAATGTTCCAGGTCATTGGCTGTAGCTACTCTAGATATTTAATGTTACCTTTTATGGCTGTTTCCAATTAATAATAAATTTTTTTTTCTCATTTGATAAAAGAATTCAACTTCCATACTCCCTGTGTGTAGTAGGGGTGACTAAAGGAGGCAGGAGTGGTGAGATGGGAAACCCCCCTTCTTGTATTTCAGTTTCTAAAAGATGAACACAAGAAGGAGCCAAGTGGGTAGTGCCCCTCCTCCTCGAAGGCTCTGGCTGGGGTGTCTGAAAATCTATGGATGTAACCAAGATGAGAAGAATGGAAAGAAAGATAATATGCTCAGTCTTCGCTTCAAGCAGAATCACTGGATGTGATTCTGCTATGATGCAAGGAACTTACTTATATCAGTCCCTCTTTTTATGCAATCAAAATTTTCTGCTCAGCAGATGTGTGAGCTAGAAAGTGCATCAAAACTTCTGTGAGGTTTGGTGGGTGGAGAAAGCATGGATCCTGTGTGTAGCGCTCCAAGTTCTAACCAGCTGATCAGTCTTGCAGTTACCACTGTCGGTTGTGGGTCTTTTCTATGTGTGCAATTTGACCATATGTGCTAATGTTATTTTCCTGCAAACCACTTTGTGTGTGTTTGTTATTATGGCATCCAATCATCCAGCAACATCTCGTACCCCAGAACCAGCAGCTAAATGGAAGAGAACCTCTCTTACCTTAGAAACGAAGCTGGAAATGCTGTGATGTGTTTATGCTGGTGGGAGAGCATCAGCACTTAGGACATCTTACAACTTGTACAACCTGGGAGCATTTACAATCTGCAGCAGAAAGAAGAATGCAGAGAAAATTTGAAATGTTGTGGTCCACTCTGCTTCATTGTCTGCCAAGGTAGCCACGAGGACACATTATGAGTAAAAAGAGAGTAATGAAAGTAAGTGAGCTTGAAAAAGAGACATATGTCAAGAAATAAGATGAGAGATTGAATGTAGGATGGCAAGAAGTGAGATTAAGCAAAACTATATGAGTGGGTGAGGAATGGGAAGTATTTAGGTAAGCTGTGCTAGTGTGAACGAGAGATTTGTGTGGCATGCATGATGTTAGAGTTGGGAAGGTTAGAATGCGAAATGATTGCTGGGATAATGAAGTAAAAGCTTGTGTGCCCTCACCACTAGCTAGACCATGCAACACTTGGCAAGCTGCTGCATTAGATGATTATTGTGTGGCCATCGGCAACTCAAGGGTGTGCCATTTTGATAACTGCTTCTTTCCTACACATCGAAGCTTGGAACCCTCTGCCATCTCCTGTCTTTCCCAATAACTGTAATCTGGAACATTTCAAAAGACAGGTCTGTCACTTTCTCAAAAATTCGTAAATACTTTTCCTTATCTTTTCTTTTCCTATTTCTTAATTCTCTCTATATTTCAGTTAAAGCCTGGCCTTGATGTGGACTTTTGTCTGTGACTGGAGCCTTCAACTTAAAAAAAAGCTGCTGTTGAAAGAGCAAAAAGAGGTATATTGGTGATACTCAGAGGGAAGGAGTACACAGGAGGGAGGACTGGGGCTGAAAAAGAGGGCAAATGAGAGTTGGGGAGAGTGAGTATCAGCAAACTCCAGGGAGACTAAGATGCTTTAGCTCCCCTAACTTTGTTTACTTTCACCTTTTGCCATTGTACACTCAATCTTTCCTGATATTTCTTTGTCCCCTCTCTTTCCCAAGCTCTTTTGCTTTCACTACCCTTGTCTCACCCATGATGTTTCTTCTTGTGCTAAAAACCTCTACAAATCTTCACTCTCTTCCAGAAGGTGATGACCAGACTTTTTTTCTTTTATACATATAAGCCTTCTCCTGCATTAGTGAGGTAGCGTTAAGAACAGAGGACAGAGCCTTAGAGGGAAAGTCCTCACTTGGCCCATTCTCTGTTCCTTTTTGGAAAAACAAAAACTGGAGGGGAGGATTTCCAGCTCCCCGCTCCCTCCCCTTTTAGTCACCTTTTACGATACGCAGGGAATACGTGGGAAGTATTCTTTCTCCTCTGTCCCCAGGGATAAATGATCAGACTTATATATATATTATCTTTCATACTTCCTCACTATTTCTCATGTTAATGAGATACTGCCTGGCACAGATGAAGAAAGGCTGCATTCTCTCACACCCATTATTTAGCTGTCATGTGCAGTGCATCTAAACCACAGCTCCCTGTCCACAACCTGGCCCCACAGACATTTCCATGGTTTTCCCCGGCCATTTGACTTGCCTTGGTTCATTACATTGACTGCATGCCAACCCCTGTATACCACATTGTTCTGATTCACTCTATCCATTGCATGCCTTTCTTCCTTCTGTCTGTTCAGGCCCTGATCACTCAAAATCTGTTTTACTCCATCTTTCCATCTCCATTACACATTACACAATTAGATGCAAAAACTCTGTTCGAGAGAGCCACTGTTCCAATTGTGTAATGTAGTACTGCATGTTTGATATTGCTACTGTGGTGTCAGGGTGTTGTGATGATTTTGAGGTCATCTGCATGTGAAAGAACCAACATGTTGAAGTTTGCCTGGGGTAATATATATATATATTCTTACATGAACTCCTATTACCTTAAGCAAACCTCAACGCAATGGTCCTTTCATATGCAGATGACCTCACAATCATCATGAAACCCTGACACTATAGTCGCAACATCAAAAATGCATTACTACATTACACAGGTTGAACAGTGGCTCACCCAGAGCAGAATATCTGCATCTCCAAAGAAGTTTCCAATCACTCTGTTAGCCCCAGACAGACTTGAATGCAGCTCGCATCCTGCCGTCACCTTGAATGGACAACCTTCCCGCTGAGCGACACACAAACTATTTTAAGCTTCACATATGACACACACATGATTTTCACTACCCACAACAATAACATCAACACAAAAGGAACATGCAAACTAAATGCCCTCAGAACACTAACTGTCACCAGATTTGGACAAGAAAAGGATTCTTTCAACATCCTGTGTAAACAATTCATCTGTATTTTTTTTGCCTCATACTTGATTGTCATATCCAGCATTAGCCACATCCACACATCCATTCTCTTGCTGTCTTGCATAATGCACTGAAACTACAGCTCCCCATCCACAACCAGGCTGCACAGGCCTTTCCATGGTTTACCCAGCATGCTTCGCATTCGCTGGTTCAGTCTATTGATAGCACATCACCCCCTGAATATGACATTGTTTCAGTTCACTCTATCCCATGCATGCCTTTCACCCTCCTTCATGTTCAAATTGAACAACCATGGTGACATCACACACCTCTGCTGCAGACAAACCTTCACTTGGAAACATTCACTCTGGTCTCTTCCTACTTGTACACAAACCTTACGCCCTTGATGAAAATTTCCCACTCTTCTTTGATGAAAACTTATCTCTGCTTCTAGCAGCTTTCCTCTCACATGATATATTCTTGAGACCTTCCACAAAGTATCTACATCAGCCCTATCATATGCCTTCTCTAGATCCACATATGCCACATATAAATCCATCTGGAGCAGTGTGATTTCAGAAGTGGTAAAGGATGTGTGGATTAGGTGTTTGCTTTGAAGAATGTGTGAAAATACTTGGAAAAACAGATGGATTTGTATGAGGCATATATGGATCTGGAGGAGGCATATGATAGGGTTGATAAAAATGCTTTGTGGAAGGTCTTAAGAATATATGGTGTGGAAGGTAAGTTGCTAGAAACAGTGAGAAGATTTTATCAAGGATTTAAGGCATGTGTACAAGTAGGAAGAGGGGAGGGTGATTGGTTCCCAGTGAAGATTGGTTTGCAGCAATGGTGTGTGATGTCACCATAGTTGTTTAATTTGTTTAAGGATGTGGTAATTAGGGAGGTAAATGCAAGACTTTTGGAGAGAGGGGTGAGAGTACAGTCTGTTTGGGATGAGAGGACCTGGGAAGCGAGTCAGTTGTTGTTTGCAGATAATACAGCACTGGTGGCTGATTTGAGTGAGAAACTGCAGATATTGGTGACTGAGTTTGGAAAAGTGTATGAAAGGAGAACGTTGAGGGTAAATGTGACTAAGAGCAAGGTTATTAGGTTCAGCAGGATTTAGGGACAAGTTAGTTGGGATGTGAGTTTGAATGGAGAAAAATTGGAGAAAGTGAAGTGTTTTAGATATCTGGGAGTGGACTTGGCAGTGAATGGAACCATGGAAGCAAAAGTGAGTCATAGGGTGGGAAAGGGCGAAGGTTCTGGGAACGCTGAAGAATGTATGGAAACAGAGAACGCTATTTCGGACAGCAAAAGTGGGTATGTTTGATGGAATAGTAGTTCCAACATTACTTTATGGTTGCAGGCCATGGGCTATAGATAGGGTTGTGTGGTAATAAAAAGAGTGTGGTTTAGATGAGTTTACATGAAAAAGACAGACAACAGAAGGCCTGATTGGTCCACGATTCGATCATCTGTTAAAGAAATAAAAGAAAGTTTAACTTGACAAAAATATGTAACTCCTCTGCTGCACAATAGCCTTTTATTGTCCCCGTTACCGCTGTCGTTTATACAATTCATTTTTCGTTTTTCTCATATTATGTGTGAATTTATAAAGTATTTGGCTAAACGACTTTTGAAAGTATCTATAGTCTTAGCATTCACTACGTCTGACGGTAATTTATTCCAGTGCTCAACACACCTATAGGAAAAGAAGCTTTTTCCAACGTCCGTACTACATCTTTTAGCTTTGAGTTTTATTCCATTTGTCCTGGTAACCGTATTTTTTTGAATTTCAAGAAGAAATACGTGATTTATGCTATCGAACTTGTTCAGAATTTTAAACAATTAGATTAAGTCGCAGCAAAGTCTACGTTTTTAAGGGAGAAGAGGTCCAAACCTTTTAGCCTTTCTTTGTATGCTAGATTTCTCAGGGATAGGATCAATTTTGACGCGCGTCTTTGTACTTGCTCTAATTTTTTCTCGTCTATTTTATAATTTGGGGGCCAAAATTGGACTGCATATTCAAAGTATGGTCTTACTAGAGAATTATAAAGTGTGAGAATTGTTCCTGGCTATGAAACCTAACATTTGGGTGCCTTTTTAATTTTCTGCTTGACACTGCTTAGTGTACTTCAGATTGTTGCTATTGACAACACCAAAGTCCTTTTCTTCATTTACTTTAGTTAGAAAGGTTCCGAATAGTTTGTAGCCGTAACTTATATTCTTGTCTCCAAAGTGCATAATTTTTCACATGTCTGCATTAAGCTTCCTTTGCCATATGTCTGACGACTCTGCTAGTAAGTTAAGACCTCTTTAAATCATTTCGCAGTCCCGCTTGTTTGCAGCTCTACCTCCTAGTTTAGCATCGTCAGCAAATTTGTAGATCTTAGATATGAGACCGAGTTCTAGGCCATCAATGTATATAATGAAAAGAATGGGGCCTAGGACCGACCCCTGTGGCACCCCACTCGTTAACGTCTAGCCAATCTGAGGCTTTGTCGTTTAATACTACACGCTGCTTTCTTCCGGAAAGCCAGTCTGTGATCCATGTTCAGAGTTCTTCACCGATGCCGTGTGCTTTGAGTTTATGTATAAGTCTCTTGTGAGATACTTTATTGGAAGCCTTTTGAAAATCTACATATACTACTTCAGATGGTACTTTTTCGTTCCAATTCTTATGAAAAATATTAAAAAATACCAGTAAATTTGTCAGGTAGGATCTTCTATTGCGAAAACTGTGTTCGTTGTCCGATATGGCTTTGTGATCCTCTAAAAAAGTGAATATTTTATTTCCTATCAATATTTTCATCATTTTACCTCACACTAACATTTGCTAGTTTATATCTGTTGGCACCTGACCATCTGATAGACTTGTTGAATATTTTTGATATGGGATATAACAACTGTCTCCTAACTTTTTTTTAGAAAATCTTGGAGCTAAGTTATCTAGTCCGTTGGATTTGTTAGGGTTTAGTTGCTCCAGGTATTTAAGTATTTCAGAGCTCTTTATTTCTCTAACCTTCAACTTTTCTTCATTAGGTCGTTGAAAATTTTTTATTGGTTGCGGTATTCGAAATGTTTCTTCAATTGTGAATACGGAGTTAAAAGAATAATTAAGTGTGGTAGCCATTTCCTTGTCGTCAGTAGTTAGTGTGTCACGTTCGTTTCGTAATGGTCTATTTATTTCTTTTACTGACTTCCCTTGCCTTATATATTTGAAGAATTCCTTAGGATTCTTCTTAACTGTCAAGGAAATTCTTTTTTCTTCCTTGCTATTACTCTGTCTAATGATCTTACACTCTTTGGATTTTGATTACTTCCTGGCGATTTTCATCGACTTCCGTTGATTTGAACTTGTTATGTGTTTTCTTCTTTTGGCAAATTAGTCTTTCTATTCTCCTATCCATTTTGAAATGTTGCAAGTTTTTGTAATTTCTGGAATGTGTTTTTTTTTCAATCTCAAGTAGTGTGTATTTAGAATCATTGCACATTTTCCCTATTGTGTGAACGTTAAGAAGTTTTATGCAATTGGTACTGTGAATTCAATGCCTAATGTTCTCAAAATTTTACTCGACTGTAATATGGGATCAAAAGTTTGTCGTCATTTATTTCATTATCTAAATTTATCTCTAACCTAATCAAACTGCGATCGTTGTCTGACAAACTCTCGACTACTTCGCAAGAGTTGATTAAGTGTATTTCCTTGGTAAGGACAAGATCAAGAATGGTTTTTCCTCTAGTCGGATTGCTAACTAACTATTCTAGAAAAAGCTGGTGGTTGGGAGAGCAGAAGAGGGTATGTTGAAATGGTTTGGACATAAGTAACGAATGAGTGAGGAAAGGTTGACAAAGAGGATATATGCATCAGAGGTGGAGGAAACAAGAAGCGGGAGACCAAATAGGAAGTACAAGAATGGAGTGAAAAAGATTTTCAGCGATCGTGGCCTGACCACAGGAGAGTGAAAGGCGTGCACGGAGTAGAGTGAAATGGAACGATGTGGAATACTGGGGTCGATGTGCTGTCAGTGGACTGGGCCAGGGCATGTGAAACGTCTGGGGTAAACCATGAAAAGGTCTGTGTGGCGTGGATGTGGATAGAGACTGAGTGTGAGCGAATGTAGCCGTTTTTTCATCTGTTACCTAGCGCTAACTCGCTGACGCAGGGGATGGCGATGCTGTTTTCTGTGAGGCAGAGTGACGCCGAGAATGGACGATAGCAAGCAAGTATGAATATGTACATGTGTATATGCATTTGTACGTATATGTTGATATGTATATGTATGTATTGTGCATATATGTGCGTGTAAGTACATATGTGTGTATATGAGTGGATGAGTCTTACCTCGTCTATTACCTGGCGCTACCTCGATGACAAGGGAAACAGCGATCAATTAAAATAAATAAATAAATATACACAAATATATATTGTTGCTCCCCAATTTGATGTTCTGTGCAACGCCGCCTCTTCTGCTCTCTCAACCACACTCATTTTATTACCACACATCTCTCTTACCCTTACATTACTTACTCGATCAAAC
>JAYMFT010409764.1:8032-18328 GCA_038088735.1 Panulirus argus | reverse complement strand
TGTGTGTGTGTGTGTGTGTGTGTGTGTGTGTGTGTATTCAAAACTTGATGAGTACTTACCAGCTTGAAAAGGATTTGTACCAACATCCTGAAAGCGATTTACACTTCGGACGCAGGGAAAGGAGAGGGTATGGGGAGGGGACAAATGGTCGAGGAGAAGAGTCAAAGAGGAGGCTGTTGGCCGAGCAGGGAAGGCAAGTGTGGGCGAGTCTTGAGAGAATAAGTTTGGAAAATGGAGAGGGAATGCCGGAGGTGAGGAGGGAGTGCTGCAGGGCGTGTGTCGAGGTCCGCTGCTGGGGCCGTACCTGCTGCCCTGCAGACCTCCTGTGGGTGCATATATACATATACCCAGCAATGACGTCACCAAGGTGAAACGAGGGGAGGGGAGGGTTGTGAGATGACGGGCCAGCTTTCAGAGACTTCAGGGCCACCAACTGTTGCCAGGGAAACTAGACACTCGAGGCTGACTATTCACAAGGACTTTTTTTTTTTCCCAAGATGCATAATACAGGAAAAGCGTTTATCTGTCCTTTGTACGTGGCTGGCAGAAGAAAAGATTACTGAAACCACACAGTGAAATATTCTTAATAAAAGATTATGAACACTAGCATGATTGTTTGAAAAATGATTATTACGGGATGAACATGACCGCGAAACTATATGGCAGCAAGACTAAATTGTCGAGGAGTAAGGCAGATCTATTAGTCCTGATGTTTAGAATAATCACTGTAGAAAAAGATCTCATGATACGTAATTCGTAACTGAGATGTCACTAAACTAAGAACTGGACTACAAACGGGAAAGCGATATGTGCTGAGCGGACTCCGCCGGGAAGTGGCCACACAGCAAGAGAGAAATTACCCTCGGCGAGGGCGTATAATGGGCAGTGGACGGAAAGGAGTAGAGTCGTCTCGTCGAGGACCGTCTCGCTCTAAAAGAGATCATCATTTCCTGCTCCTAAGTGGAGTGCAGTCTCGAAGCTGCAGGAGCCCCAATAGACCGGTTCAAGCGTTGTATAATAAGGATAATTATAATAATACTAGTAATGATGATGATGATGATAATAATAATGATAATAATAATACTTTCGAATACTCATGAAAGAATTTCATAAGGAACTGGGATCAGGCTGAGGGATAGACCCCTTATCGTTCTTTTGCATAGATGTGTACATGGATTTCTGTTCGTTGGTGTGTACATGGGTTCTGTTGCACATGTCTGTATAGAGGTTCTCTTACGCAGGTGCACATGGGTTGTAATCATTTTATGCTACCTCTTCATTCTAAGAAAGTCTCAAGTGTAATCAAAACTACACCCAAAAAACACTCATCTGAGAAATGTGGCAAAGTAAGAATAAATGATTACAAATAGGTAATCTCTCTCTCTCTCTCTCTCTCTCTCTCTCTCTCTCTCTCTCTCTCTCACACACAGATGAATACTGCCATTCAAGCAGGTGTCGACAGCCAGATAGCGCTACCCAAAGTGGACCATGGTGTTGCTGAGTGGACCCCAAGGCCCCTTTTGTTCCTTAGATCAATTGTTGCTGGAGTTGTGATGAGTGTCTCGCTCCTGTCGGAGTTCGTGCTCACGAACTTTTGCCAGATGTTTCTCTACTAAGTTTTGTATGGAGTTAAGTGTCTGTATGTAATTTATCTGCATGTGCTGTACGGGGAGGGATTTTGTACTCATGGGGACCCATCTCTTGCATATTCTCTGTTGTCATGCAGTTTGTAAAATTTCTGTGTTTTTCTACATTTTTCTACATTTACCATGTCTTCATTCATTTTATTAAATTCATCCACCAATCTTATATACTGTGAACGCACTTCTTAGTATGTTTCTTAACAAGTTTATTGTTTTATTTCATGTTGTGTCCTGTGATTGTTCTGATCCTACATCTCTCAAAATACCGTTCACTTTCTACGTCATCACTCTTCCAAGGTGGGCAGTTAAAAGCCTCCTGTTTTTCCTGCAACTCAGCTCCCCTGATTCTCGTACCGTCTTCGTTGCTTTACTCAATCTTCTCCTATTAGCTCTTTGTGCTTCTTTACATACGGTGACCAAACTTAACAAACATAGTTTTGGCCTTAACGTATGATGCGAACAGCTTGCTCTGTATTTCCCTTTTCGTGGACTTGAAATCAGTTCTAATATTTGCCGGCAGACAGTCGGTCTCCCAGCTATTCTTCTTAAGGTAATACTCTGACGACGGGTCAGGGACAATGTTGACTCCCAAATCTTTCTCACCCACAGGTTACTGCAGCTTATTTCCCTCTAGATGGTAATCATATCTAGGCCTTCTTTCGCTGTAACCCATCCTCACTACTTGACATTTACTCGGGCTGAACTTCGTCATCCATGCAACAGACCAACTATGGAGTCTGTCTAGATTCCAAAGATGGTTGATGCAACTCTCCACGCTGTACCTTTATGATCTTTGCATCATCTGCAAACATGTTCAGGCAGGAGTCCATATCTTCTGGCAAGTCTTAGACCAAGAAGATGAGGCGTCACTGTTATACAGTGCGTAGGCCAGTGTTGCTAAGTCACTGATATACAGCGCAAAGACTAGCGGTGCTGGTAAACAGTTGTACGCTGTAGAGACCATGACTTTAGCTCCTGTGCACGAAGAAAGTATTCCAAGGCCTTTTCTCTCAATCGTACTCGTTGATTACCTTTACCTGATCCTGGAGGTGTTTTTCGTAGAGCTGGTACAGAGTTTTTTACATTGGTAGTGACCTCCACAAGGGTTTTTCCCCTCGATCTTTTTCTCTTCTCTCTGGGTTTTCGGAGTTGTCCAAGCTTCGTCTCGTTATAGAGCAATGGCGATTTCACAGTCCAGAAAGGCAAACATTTTGCATCTAGCGCAACTAAGCCCCCAACATCAGTACTGGCTAGTACTGCTTTATTCAACTGAGCCCCCCAGCATCAGTACTGGCTTGTACTGCTTTATCCAGCAGATCTATATCCATCCGCCTTACATTGTCATCAAGTTCAAGACTCTTGAACTACTGAAAGTATCCATTCACATTGGCGCAAAAGATATATGCATTATTCTCCAAGGACTTACGTGGTATTATTTTCTGCAGCATTGCTTTCTGCGGGTCTCATTATTCTCTCTCCTTTCGTGCTTTCTCTTTTGTTCGCACTGAATTTTCAAGACATGCCGCTGAACCTGGTGCTTCCTAAACTCATCCACAGTAATGTTTTCATCAAAGTTCAGTGTACTGAGTGCAGTAACACTGTTCAGAAAGGATTTGAAAGGTTATTATTTACCTCCTTATCCCCAAACGTTTGATGACCTCATAATTCCTCTACTGTCGACTTTTGGGCAAAGCAGCCACAATGTCCAGCCTAACATACACGATCATTGATAGTCTGAACATACGTTAGGAAAAGCCTTAGTTTACATTTATTGAAATAGAATTTTCACATAAAGCAAAATCCATATTTTTTTTTCTTGTAAAGCCTCACAGCATACAGTTTTCTTTGCTTGATCCTACGACAAAGTGAGAGATGAGGTTCTACAGAACACTAGAAAGAAATATGAAGCTCGTCTTTGGTCTGTCTCCACCTTGTAAATGTTTGGTCCAAAGCCACAACTGACTATGAGAATTACCCCACCAACTCAGAGGCTACTGATTGCCTGGCCGTACAGTCACTGACTACCAAGCCACGACGCCGTTTCCTCTCCCTAAATGAATAAAGTATTAAATGAATACTTTATATTTACTGTTACAATGGTGAAAACGTAAACCAGATCGTCATCAGTTTTGGACAAATGTCAGCACACACGTATCGCTAGTCACATCATATTCCTTGGCATGACCACCAAGCCTATACCTTAACCGTTCGTGCACGAGTCCTCAGAACAACATAGCCCTTGAGTGTGATATCCTGCCCTTTAAGCTGACCCTTCAGGATTAAGGTATTAGTTATACCATCGTACCGTCGTGCTTAAGGGCCATACCCTCATACCTTAGGAATTAACCTTTTCATTTTATTTCAGATTTTCCATTTTTGCTACCAAGAATTTCAAGATCCACCGTAAGATTACTGACATTCCACTGTTGGAATGATAACCCCCATTCTAAGCTTATTAAAATCAACCCTTTTCCATTTGCTTCGAGACATAGAATAAATGATAACACTGCCATATTCATCTACGGCTTTGCCTACAGTTCATGACTGAGCTCCGAGGCTACAAGCCGAAGCCTCTTTAGTGTTCATACGATCATGGTTGGAACAGACAGTACTTTCTGCTCTTAAGCAGTACATCCATATAGTGTATCTGTTTATTAACAGATTCAACTCTCCATTCCAAATTTTCAGATTTCAAATGTTTATTCTCTCCATTCATTTATGTCTTATTCTGTCTATCAAAAGACCTCCTTAACTATGAAACAGCGAAAATTTGATTCGTAATCCCACGATGATGTATACTGACGAGGCAGACTTATACGCAGCCATAAAACATGACGTGTCCAAGAGCACTATCATGTTAGAGACGTGGTTGTGCATATTTTATCCGCAAGGGACACGCTAGCTATAATCATAGCAGCCTTCTCCTGCCTCGTCCTCACTCCCTTAGACTTTGGAAGACACGTCTTTTATCCCTGCTGACAGTAACTGTGGTGAACAGAGCCTGTCCACCTCCCTTACACCCCTACAGGGAGATCCGTATAGGGAGATGATTATAGAGAAGAGTTGCTACACCACCGAGGATGAGTGAGAAGCAAATCCTTGATTATCTTCCTTCGCAGAAAGTTCTGTGTCTAACAGAGAGCAAGCACATGGACACGCCCAAATACACATATATATGCACATAAATACTTAGGTGCACACAGCCAAGACACAAAAATATATATGTATACCATTATGCTCGCTCTTGATTATCAGAATGACTATTCGATGTTCGATTACTATTAATCGAATACCCTTCGTCTCATGTTCATGAACAACGGTGTCTACACCGGTCATGTCCCATCAAGCTCATATCACCAATAGTCAGCAATTGTACAGAATTTACTGTCACACGTGGAAGTATATGAACACAAATATAGTGCATATGAACGCGTACTTTTTATAGAGCACATAATACCCTCCAGCAGCAAAGATTCGAACCCCACATCATTTGCGTGATTGCAGAAAAGTGCGCGTTCATATGCACTACATTTGTGTTCATATATACCTCCACGTGTGACAGTATGTTCTGTAAAATCGCTCACTACTGGTAATTTGAAAGAATTAAGGGAAATTCATATTTCATATAGTGCGCCGTTATATCCTAACGTGAATCATCCTTCTGTTCATTTTCCTCTTTAATAGTTGTCCTTCTTCATAGATAGAAAATTGACCGCAGCCGTAATCTTTATTGATATCAGAATTAAAAAGAATTTGTGATATGTATATAAACCTCTTGATGATCTGTTGCGTATATAGAATTTACTGAATACAGCTTTCGCATGATTAATTTGTAATGCTATCATGATTGTCAATGACAGTCTTTACTTAGTATCCTTACTATTTCTTGCCACTGTTGCATACATCTTATTTACGAATAAAACTCTCTTCGGTTACAAGCATCGTTGTACAAGCTTGTCCATATATGTATTGACCAAAATAGAAGTTAGAATTTTCATTACATTCAAATCCACGGGAAAACTAATTCTGGCCCGCAGAACTACTGTATGCATAAAAGTAAAGTAGCTTGAAATAAAATAAATTGTTTTAAGTTTGATTTTATAATCTGAGGCTCCAGACCAGAACTTAATAATCCTGAGAAAAATGCTGTATAAATAAGTTTTGTATAGTATCGATGGGGGCCTAACGACACTTGTATATCCTCGGGAAAAATTACTAACTCCCACCCGATTCGTTCATTGTTAGAAAAACTACAAAGTTCCCCGTCAATAGTCGTAATCCTTTTGGGTCAATCCTCTCCCGCAACCCCCTAGCCCTCCCCCTCCCCACCGCCTCCCTACGCAATACCCCAGCTGCGCCGTACAGGCCAGTCATTCAGCTGATCCACCAAACATGCTGATCGAGACGGGTGACGGAAAGCTATACCACACTCCCGAGTCTCTACCATGGCAGCTCTTGCCAACCATTTATCCCTCAACACTCTCTGTGTCGCCGCCAGGAGGGTGCCGCTATTACTTAGTCGTGTCTTCATAGGAAAATATCACAGCAATGCCTTCACGAAGCCAAAGGTGACACCCACAAAGGTAACATAGAAGTTTGTAGAGGTATGTAGGGTTTAATGTAAAGAACTCAAGGCCATTCCTTCGAAAGACGACGTTCGAGAAATAATAGGTCACATATTTACGTGAAATATATACTTTTATTATTTTACCAGCTTTGGACCCATGGGACAACTACTTTCATGTGGTTTGACGGAGATCATTATTTAATATTTTGCACAAGTAACTACCGGATTTGGAAGAACGATGCCAATCAACTTCCTAATCTCAAGGAACGTGATTTGGAGCATTGATTTTTTTGTCATACAGTGTTAGATGATAATGGTGAGGGCTATTATGATTCAGGAAGACAAGGTGTAAAAGTAAGGAAAACTTTTAGAAATAAATATAACTTTTTAAAAACCTTAAATGACTACCCTAGCAACCTAGATTTTCCGTATATTTCACTTGGAAAAGCAATGTGAATGAGGTGTGCATTCAGTTGCTGGGAAGTTTGTGTGCTCCTCCAGCCACATGCAACCAATGAAGTAAAAGGAAAATGAAGACAGTGTCAAATAAATTTTACTTTAATAATGATTATTAAGGTAAATTTTGGTCCAAGGTGGTTAGGTGAGGTTTTTGTAGGTTCTGTTTTGTACTAGAAATTTCACTGACTTTTACTTCACGTTTTACCTTGTCCAACATTCACTTCATAAGGAAATTATAATGCTCTAAATCACGTTTACTAAGTACAAAGTGTCCACTGGTACCGATATGTTTCATCCAGATTCATGTTATTTTCTGATGCCCTTAAATTGGAACTTTACAAAATGATTTATGGATTTGGATAAAATTTAAAGTACATCAGTAGACTCCTTGAATTGCAGCATTATTTTCTCCCCATGAAAAGTGAAAGAAGGATTGTAATGTTAAGTAGAATATGATGTGAAAGTAAGTGAACCAGAAGTATAGATTAGCAGAACCTGTGAAAACCTCACCTTCACCTAGGGCAGATTTACCCAAACAGTTCTGTAACCCAACCATGCTCATGAAATTAGACATACAAAATGAGACATTTTTTGACTGGGGAAAAGGTGTGTTAGCAATCTGGTTAGATCAAAATTAGAAACAGTTTCTTTTAAGTTCATATGATCTGTGCAAAGGCTTTATATGTAAGTCATTTCTATAACATAGGTGCTTACTATTTTTTTCTGTGGTGGGAGTAAAGAATGTGGGATATAGGAGGTATTGGGAATAGATACCATATTTTTCTATTTATGAGGTCTTTTTGTGCAAGATTTACTGTATGCACATTTTCCCAACAAGGCATCCCCTATACATAGTGGACAGGCCATTACTTTATAATTTTAGTTTTCTACTTTTCAGGTGTCGCGATTACAAATGCTGAGATCCCATGAACCTCTTCCATTTTCTGCATTCCTGACAGATTCTTTTGGTCGTGAACATTCGTACCTAAGGATTTCTCTTACTGAAAAATGCAATCTCAGGTGTAAGTAAGCATGCTGTTCTTCAATAAAACATGCTTTTGCAAAAATTCCTTATTTAGTTTTACTATTGACTTATTTTTTAAGATAATACCACAGAACAGATTTTCAAGTAAATATCCAACATTAGTATTAGTCATTTGGGCAAATAAGCCTTAAGAGATTCGGAAAGATTATGTAAACATTTTACATGGTCCAGTTTTGTCCTCATTTGTATCTAATTTGTTTTCTTTTATTCTGAAAATAACTGTAGCTCCATTTTAGGGACCTTTCAAATAGCTTTAGATTAGTTGAAGAAAGATTTACTCTTGCAGTACCATTAGATATTACATTTTTGACAGAAAGAATTACCCAGTCATATCAGGACAGTAGGTATATATTTTTATTACATTCGACACCAAATGCATTGCTTTTCTCTGTTGAAATGGTATTTTATTTTTATGATTATTTTGTTGACCCAAAGGTCAATATTGTATGCCAGAAGAGGGAGTAAGTTTAACACCAAAAGCAAGACTTTTAACTTCTGAGGAGATTATAAGAGTGGCAAGGTTATTCATATCAGAAGGTGTTGACAAGATCAGGTTGACTGGAGGTGAACCCATGATCAGGAAGGACTTAGCATACATTGTTGGTAAGTAAATAATTGCTTTGTCTGAGAATTTTTATAAACATATTTTGCACACAATGGATTTAGAGATGTATATTTAAGTGTAGTGAGTGGGAACACACTTACAAGAAAAAATATGGAGTTTAGGATGCAAGGGCAGAATAGTAAGCATGTATGAAGGGCCTCTCATTGGAGGTGACTGAAAATATAAGGAGACTGATGTGTAGGGGAAGATTATCTTATGTTATATAGTGAGAGAAATTACTTAATTTGAAAGACGAGAGCAGAGCTGTGACCTACATGTTATTCCATCCTAACTTGCCAGTGTCCTCAGGCATTTTTTTAATAAATGTTCATCTTCCATAGCAAGGAGACAACACTATTGTACTCCAGTGATTGTAAGATGAGTTTTTAGTTAACTCAGATGCAATGTCATCCACTAGGAATCATTACATTCATAGCACAGTAATGTGATGGATTAAGTGAGGAATAAATAAGATTGGAAGAAGCTAACCATAAATGAAGCACCATTTAGTGATGGAATCTGGTATCCTAACACCTCAGAACCTATACTTTACGCTGTTCCAAGAATGATGATGTTTGGACAATTCCAAATATTCTGAAAAAAGTTTTCTTCATTCTTTTTCAGTTATTGAAGATTGAATTCAGAAATTTGATTTATTGATTGCATAATGACTTACAATACACTATGATATATTATCATAATTCATTACAGCTCTGATGAAAAATGTGCTGGTATGGTGACTTTTAAAGGTGAGTGTACATTTACATTAGCAATATAGGTAAAGAACTTCATGAAATATCAGTTACCTAATATTATTTAGACAGGTATGCTTGTTGTGTTACTCATGTATGTATGTACAGACTCCTGTATTCCTTTTCTTTATGTTCAGTTTTCATCTGTTTAGAACTGTGTTTTTTCTTTGTTTACTGTGGATTGTTTATTTGTTGTGAAAGATACTCAGTTTCCAGTCAGTTTGTATTTATCCAAAATAAGATTGCCAAAATTTTCTTACACATTTGAATTCTCTCTTAAGGCACTGGGATGCCAAAACTTAGTTACCAAATTAAGCTATCTCACTGAAGTGAGAAGTTGTATCGGAAACTATTAGAGGCTAAATTAAACCATTCTGCATTGTGGTGCAATTTCCGTATTCATCCCACCTCATTGTCCTTTACCTTCAATTGTTTTTCTTCCATGCATTGATGAAACTAAAAGGAAAAAGGTACAGGTTTCTAACAGATCAGTTTTGTATGCAAAAGGAATGCATATAAAACATGAAAAAATGAACATTCATGTTCACATTGTTTCACATTCAGAAAGGACAACGTTTAGGTTTATAACTTTCATTCCATAGCATTGTTTTGTCACTTACCCATAGTTGCCAGTGTATTCTCAGATTAATATTTCTTATACTATATTTTATTTAAGCTGTTTTTATCCCTCCATCCCATTATTTATGGGACTGAATTTAGTTGACAGAAGTTACATATAATGCATTGTCTTGTCTTTGCAGAATCATTGTCTAATCTTGGTGTCAAGCAGTTGGGCATAACTACTAATGGGCTATTATTGAAAAGACGCTTAGCTGAACTGCAGAGTGCGGGTCTCACACATGTTAATGTTTCACTCGACACCCTCATCCCACAGAAATTTGAACTCATTACACGGCGTCGTGGTTGGGAGAGAGTGATGGATGGGATTGAGGAAGCCCTGGATTTGGGTTACTCACCTGTAAAGGTATAGTCATATTTCTTTTTCTTCAGCATCTTTGCATGCAATAAGCCATTTTCTACATATTTGCACAAATTTGATTTTCAGAGAGCAAGCCATAGTGCTTAAAACTGTATCATGGTAATTCCTCCATGGACATCTGTTGGACTATTCCCTTCATTCAGATCTCCTAAGTGATTATGGTAGACTAATAGAGGATAAATGTTTAGTTTAGTTTAGTTTATTTTTTTTTTTTTTTTTTTTTTTT
>JAYMFT010409753.1:5456-18329 GCA_038088735.1 Panulirus argus | reverse complement strand
GGCTCTCTCTCTCTCTCTCTCTCTCTCTCTCTCTCTCTCTCTCTCTCTCTCTCTCTCTCTCCCACCCAATTCTGTCGTCTCCATTTGTCGTCATTTCCCTCTAAGAGAAAACATGACCTGGGGACCAGGAAATCTATTGAACTAACGCCCCTCGAGAGGAGGGTGGTGGGAAAGTGCCGCAAAAAAATGATGCCCATTCCTTCTCATTAGCCAAGAGTACGTTGGCCTTGTGAACATAAACTTGTCATGGGTCCAAGGGACTTGAAGAAAATGGGAAGACGGTAAGAAAAAGAAAAAAAAAAGACAGTCTTGGAAGAAAACGGATGGAAAAAGAAAGAAAAAAAAAATATGTATATATAGAATTTACTGGACTTGACCTACTTTGAGTTACACAAGGAGTGAAGTCGTCTGTGGCGAGGCTGTGTCATTGGGGGCACAGTCTCGTCAAAAGGACTTCTCACCACAAAGGAATCTACATTTCCCTGCACCTAGAAACGGCGCAGCCTTAATTTTCACGAGCCTTCAGGACGGTCATGCATGGTAACATCGAAGCTCTCTCGTGGAAATAGTCATGGAATATATATATATATACATATATATATATATATATATATATATATATATATATATATATATATATCTTGTCTTTGGAAGGTTCGAGCCAAAGAATTTCTTTAAAGTTTAACTGTTTTGTTTAACAAATGCGCACAAACACATGAGAAACGAGCCCATTTAGGAATAACTAATGGAAATGGGAACAGTCGCCATGATTTCGCCCATTCTCTCGGAAGTTATGGGTGGATTTGGGATAACAAATAATGCTATAGAAGTAAAGTCAGACTACAATAAAATCTGCCATATTTTCCTTCTAAATTCTCTGTGCTGTTGGGCTCTATTGCCCATTAAACAACTGGATGGTCTTTAAACCAAAGTCCAACCTTAAACGTCAGAGTTTTGTGTTTTAACGCTTGCCGAATCGGAACGGGTAAGCGAATGCCGTAATTAAGGCCATCTCATTAGCATATATATATATATATATATATATATATATGCTCGGACCTATACCAGGTACCTGATTTTTCGACCAACTTCTAGGTAAGGATGAACAGCTGGGTGTACTGCTGGCCAAAGGCCTCAACTCACGATTCGAACCGATGCCAACCTAACCCGGAAATATCCCCCAAAAAAAAACATTGAGCATGTTTCATAACCTTTTTGAATATGATCGTGGATACATTTTGTTCTCTTCCCCTCTCCGGGCTTATAAATGTGTCTTAACTCGCCTTGATACAAGAACTCCAAGCTGGCCAGAGATTATATTGACATCATTATTCCCCCGTGTGTCAAAGTTGGAAAAATCTATATATTTTAGGTGTCCCGCAACCAGACTGACGCCAGTGGGGAATCTCAAGACATGGATAAAATAAATGGAAAACTATTTCTATTTTTTTACGATGAATTATTCATGGATCCCATGAATAATTCATCACAGGGAAAGTCACATAATCTCCCTCTCTTTTTTGTCTTGTTGTATTATACAGTAATACAATGCCATTTTCAGCGTATTAACCAAAGGTGTGAGGAAGAGGGAATGCAGGAGGTCTGCTGTACAGATCAGTTCCATTGACATAATCATCCAATCATTTCATTTACGTAAGCAGGAGGGATGAGGACCTTCGACCTCGTAAATGCGAAGAATGACGCGTGTAAATCTGTAAATCTTCAGCGTGATGTATTGCAGTTCCGTGCAAACGTACCGAGTTATTGTGATCCTCTGTCACTTCGCACAAAGGCAAAGACAAATACGCACATACAAATTTATACGTGCGTTGAGAGAGAGCGAGAGAGAGAGAGAGAGAGAGAGAGAGAGAGAGAGAGAGAGAGAGAGAGAGACATAGAATCATATACAAATGAAAACATACAGACAGAGGGAGTAAAGGCAAGGGAGAAAATTAAAGAGTTAGAGAAAGGAGGAGGAAAGCGCAAAGAAAGGCAAAGAAGAGAAACAGATGGAAGTAGAAACAAACAAGAGCTGGTGAGAATGTCATAGTGTATATATTTCCCTTGGGAAATGCGGCTTGCCAACCGTACGGCAGTGGGCGGCAAAATAAGAACTTCCCACACCGCCGAGAGACGGAGCAAATACAGACTTATGACAAGAGGGCATAGGGTCGCTTTCGAGTCTAGGATTAAAACCGTGAAGGCATAGCATTTTTCACATTGGCTGGGCGTGGGGCAAGAGAATGCCATTAAGCGGGGGGAAATCCAGCGAGACAATAAAGTCGATAAATCGCTGCGTTACAACGTGAACTACGAACTAATGAGGACAGTGGGGTGAAGGGGACGTTACCCCTCCAGAAGCTATGGCAAAGGGAAAAGGGTGAAAACTCATTTTCTCTATGGCGCGAAAGAGGAGAGCGAGGCTGGTAAACAGAGAGATAGAATTATGACACAGGGGTTGACTGAGTTACGTCAGCGGGGTCAGAGGCCAAAGGTCGGGAGACACGTCTCTCCTCGTTTTCAGCCATTTTCCCCCTCTCCTACTGGTCAGCCTTCCTCACTTTTTGCTCTCTCTCTCTCTCTCTCTCTCTCTCTCTCTCTCTCTCTCTCTCTCTCTCACTTTTTCTCGTCTCTTTATTGCATCTTTTTGCCTCCTTCTTGATACTCGTTTCTCTATAAGCGAAGGAAGCTTTACACTCATGCCACTCCCGTTTCTCGTTCCCGTTTCCGTTGTCATGCCTTCCAACGGTTAGTCGCCATTTATTTGCTTTTTGCTTTAGCTTGTTCCACGCCGTCCACACCTGCCTCCGTTAAGAGGTTTCTATTTACCAACCGGCACCGAGGGGAGGATAAACACCTGGGTTGGGTGCGGGATCACTGCCGCAATTCTTTAAAGGCTCATGAACACCTGAGTATTGATTTACTGAGCAACTGCTCGACTCCTTTCACTGTGAAAATCTAAAATCATTTATTGGTTACAGGAAAAAGAAAAAAATGTTCCTCGGTACAGTACGGATCATCGATGAAGCAAGATGTCTTTCGAGACAATTTATATATAGGGAGGAGAAAACCTGGCTTCATTTGGAGCGGTTGGGATCGACTCTCATGTAAAGACGGTTGAATTAGTAGGAGAGGGATAAAGAAATCAATACGGAATGCTGGCTGCAGGTGCGCCTCTGTCACGCAGCAACGAAGGCAAATCTCAAAAGGAAGTGAGGGAGGTTGTGAAGAAGGATACATCCTGAAGGAAGCCCGGAAAAGGGGTTTGGGTAGCGTATTTAAAGGTTCAGTAGGTAGAAGGCGTAGCTAGGAGTGCGAGGAAAAGGTTCTGGTAGATTGTAATCTGTGGGTGATCATATAAGTAATAGGAGTGCGAGGTGTGACGGGTGTCCAGCGTGTGATGGGTGTATGTCATGGAAGGTGTAGTGACAGAGAGAATGTACTAATCCATGGAGGATGAGCAAGGATGGATAAACGGGGTGCATGGATTGATATGTGTGACTTGAATCATACTTTTCTCCCTGGAGGAAATCCGACTGGGGCAAAAGATGGGAACGTGGCAGAATAGAGCGAATGAAGTTCTAAGAAATCTCTCTATATATATGGGGACAGGCATCTGACGGTGTAGATAAAGGCTACAAGAAAATCCCAAGGGATGAAATACCTCCAAACGTGGCTAGAGGGATTTATAGAGAGCTTTGTAGAAGTGCCCTTAGCAACGTTGATATGAAGAGTTTTGGTTGTATTCCGTTGCCATTATTGTGTTACGTATTTGTGAACAAGTGTAGGAAAAGATCTGCTGAGTAACTACAAAGAAAAAGAGTTGAGAATGAACGCAAAACGCGAGGGAGAAGGAGAATTTATTGACGAGGCAAGAGCGCATGAGGGCTGCCGCGACCAAAAGGAACTGCTGACCACACACAGTGATGCATTTAGGGAACTCACGCAAGGAGCGAAAATTGATCGAAAGAAATCAAAGGAATAGATCTAAATAACTTTTCTTACCTTGCGGGGTAAAAGGTTGAGGGATTTTAAGTCACTGATCACGACGGTACGACCCTCTGTCTCAGAGGCACGATGCTCAAGCAGGCGGTACGACCCCTGACCACGACGGTACGAGTCTAGGGGGGGGGGAGGGGGGTTATGATGGCTTGAACTGTGACCCAACTCTTAAAAAGGGGTCAGGTCAAACATCACTCCATAGGACTCGAGGGTTCCTTACGTGCGTGCTAAAGGGTCGTACAGGGAGCTATACATTGGTCCAGGGGACTCCTCCAAAGGACAAAGGAATGGATGGTGGAATACAGGTGGGGAGAATTTCCAGCATGAGAGAGAGGGAGAGAGAGAAAGAAAGAGAGAGGTGGGTGGGTAGGCTGGAGGCAAATTTGCTGACCAGCCAAGACAAATAATGACGAGGGGAAAAAAAAGAACTTTAAGAGTTACCAACTGAAGAAGGTATTGCAGGGGAAGAGAGACAGACAGCGCTGCCGAATTTATGCCCATCAGAGTTGTTATTATAAGCGAAAGGGTGAGGCATACTGTAGTGTTCTGGGTCTTAGGGGGAACAGCTCGTCGGAGAGGTTTCATTTTCGGTACAGTGTATCCGTATTAAATCCACGAAGAAAAAAAAAAAAAGATTTTAAAATCACGTTACTCTCCCTAATTCCCGAGACTCTGTCATATCCAGAATGATTTTTGAATTCCGCCTTTTCGTTCTCCGAAATCTGTTTAAAAGATGTGAAATTACGCCATCCCATTAAGGTGGAGGCGGTAAAAGTAGATGATCAACTCTTTTTTGTTTTTCCTCCTCCTCTGTGAGGATAGGAAAATGGAGAGCTATTGCGGCGAGCTCTTCTGTAAATAGAAAACGGGAAGCGGTGATCGTGGGAGATAATTTTATAGGGGGACGGAGTTGTGGTAAGCGTTACTGAGCATGATTTAGCTCGGACCCGCCCAGGGTGGGGGAAGGACGAAGGTCGGACCCACATGCGTTTGATTCTTGGGCCTCGGCCTTCGGCTCACATGCAACCCAGGTGTTCATTCTTTCCCTCATGCTGCGCAAATATACGAGTAATTCAGATCCAAAGACAGGAGAAACCACATCTCAAAAAAAAAAAGAATGAAGCCAAGGTAGAGTACTGTGCAAAATGGGCGCTGCTCTCTTCCAGGCAGAATGATGACGGAATCTGATAACGGGTTTTTTTATATATCGGGTTTCCTCCTCTCGAACGGTGGGGCGGGGGCGGGAAGAAGAACCCTCTGCGTGGAGGGTTTGATCCAGCAGAGGAGGACCCAACAAAAGAGATTGGTCATGACGCAGCGGATGAAGTCCTGGACGAAGTCCATAAGAGAGTTTCAGCGGCGTTCCCGAGGAAGGGTCATATACAACTGTAAATTGTACAGGATAATTCCCCACTCCTATTGTCAAAAAGAGAAACGAGAGTCGGAAAAGACCTATAGAAATCTGGAGGTCTCTCTCTCTTTTTTTTTTATAAGAGTCCTTTGACTCAAAAGGGCCAAGACATTGTAGTACAATGACCTGGGCTCTCTTCCCCTCCCCCACCCCCCTTTTTTTTTGGGGGGGAGGGGGAAGGGAGTCGTTGGACTCAGAGGAGGGAGAGAGAGAGAGAGAGCGACGTCCTTCGCATTGTCCTTCAGTTTGGCCTCTCCTCCTCTCCTCTCCTCTCCTCTCCTCTCCTTCTTTGTCTACTGCACGATGGCCTTGATGCTGACTTAACTTGGTTGGGGGGACACGGGGGAGTGCACCTTACTCTGCAACTGTGCAAACAGTTGCAGGTCGAGTGACTCGACTGTTTTTCTTTGGATGGAGATGTTGGTCTTTGCTGACCTCACCTAATGCACTGGGATGGACTCGAAGGGGTTCATTCCAGAAAGGCTGGTGGCAGGTGGTAGTTCTGTCTGTGGGAATGGGGTGGTGACTTGTGGGGAAACAGGTAATGGCAAATTCGCCTCAACTCCAAAACTGTACTATGTACATTTATAACTGAAGCTAAATTACTTTTATGAGGTATTTTCCCAAGATAAAGCCTACAAGGATTCATCACCCTTGGAGCCGGGTAGGCTTGTCACACAAACTCTTTGAATTTACCTTTTGTTTTCTCTCTTTTTTACATATTTACTGACAACAGACACAAACAAACAGGTGTACCACCGTTATGTTATAATTCAGCCTAGTTTTTCCAATCTAGGGGGGTACACAATGAAAACCACTGACGGTACACGTAGCACTGATAGTACACCAAAAACCGACCAGACGGTACATTCTTTTCATTTTAACGGCGTTGGACGATATATTCCACTGATATTTCCCTACGTTGAGAAACGTAATAAACCTGCGATTCGTTCCTTTGTTCAGATGTATCCTCCCACGTTAAACGGAGCCTCGTAGACGTACGGCGGTACGCAAAGTGAGGGCCACTGGTACGTCACTCGTAATAGAGGTCGAGAACTCCTGTTATACTAGGAGGGCTTGATAACTCGTGCCCATTCCCCTTGTTAGTCTGACTCGCGACCACTAGTGCACTTACGTCTCTCTCTCTCTCTCTCTCTCTCTCTCTCTCTCTCTCTCTCTCTCTCTCTCTCTCTCTCTCTCTCCCCAACCACCCTTTGTGGCTCAGGTGGTCGTGATACGAGAAGGTCAGCGTGGCTTGACTCCCAGTTTTTAATTAATTCCAGCACGAACGAACGACATTGTTTTTTTTTTTCTTTTCTTTTTTATTTCGGGTGTTTCGTTCCTACAAGAGGAATCGTCAGGGATGCTCATTCACTCCCAGCTGGGCAGGGAGTCGGGATTTTGTCGCGTTTTACTTCGCATGTTGTTCTGGGACTGGCCCAGGATTTGTCGTACTTGTCAGACGAGATTTATCTCGTAGACAGGGGTGATCAACTCGCAAGTCTGGGTTGCGGAGTATAATGTTAACATTGAGAGCCGCAGTGGAGTCAGTTCTTTATTCGCACGAAGGAATATATATAACCCCGTGCTTTGCATTTATATAATTTACCTCTTTTAGACTCACAGACACACACACATACAATAAACACACTGTCACAAGCATGAACACGCAATATGACAAATTCATACCGTGAAATTCTATTATTGATACGAAGGAAAATGCAAAAGGTTAACATTCTTTTTTATTTTTCGAGGTTCGTGAAAGGCATCAGGTCAAAATCATAACTGGAAAGAGAAAATGAAGGGAAAAATTTTGATAGGAAAAGCTCTCAAATACAAGAGAGGTAAGAGGATATGATGATTACGCAGTTTGAAAAATACATTAAGCACAAGAAAGGGCAAATATATAAACTAGTAATGCCGTGAATAAAACTAGATGAAAGAAAAAAGTTGAAGATAGAAAAAAATTAACAGAATAAGGTAGAGCGAACAAAATGGCAAATCTAAAAAGTGTGGAAAAACAAAAGATAATCGTCATTTGGACTGCAGATGTTAAAACATTAAAGATTTTTTTGTTTTCATGTTGCGGGCAAAGCTGTACAATTCTACTAAGTATTTTTTTTTTTTTTCGAGTGTAATTGATACCCCTGACCAACAAATCTTTTCACATAACCGCTTTGCCCTCTTTCTGTTCATATAACTGTTAAGGACTCATTTCCAGCTATTTCTCAAAGCGATTTATTGACAGATATGGTAAAAAGTCCTCTTTTTTGGTAATCTAATACGAAATCCAGCCAATAATAATGCCCTTTGGTATGATATATATATATATATATATATATATATATATATATATATATATATATATATGACTCCTACCCCAATTAGCAAACAGATACATATATCACTTTCCAGAAACAAGAGACGTCTTTCGATTCACGATTCCTCTTTAACACTGATTCCCGTGCCTTCAGAAGTTCCCTTAATACATTTACACACACACACATTCTGTTACAAACAGCCAGATATATATCTATCTATCTCTCTCTCTAGGAGACCAATAGAAGTCTGACGATAAACAATTCCTCTTTTTCTTTATCAGCGACTTTGAACCCCTGGCATCTAGCGGGCTCTCGGCTTCCATACCTTTGAGGCAATTTTCTGGCTGGCTGGGACCCAGGCAGCGTAAATTTACAGGCGAGTGCAGCAGCTTCCTTTGATCCAACGGGCCATTCACTCCTGATGCGAAGTTCTTCAGTAGTTCGGATCCTAATGTGAGGGAGTTTGTCAGGCAAGATCCTATAAAGGGAGAATCGCTGATGGCTGCAGAGTCTTTTGAATTCATCCGTAGAGCCTTTGAGTTATTTCGAGATCGCAGGCCCCGGTATTTTGAATGTCCAAGACCTTCCTCTGGAGGGGAAGTTTCGTGTATTATATTTTCCTAGAGGAAACGATTCGTTTCCGATGATATAGTTAGTTAGTTAACAACGACCAGATTTACGTATTATGTCTAGTGTATTTCCTAACTGTGAGTCATGTATATAGATGTGAAGTAAACCTTTTTGCTTAAATGTTCTCCTGATTACCCATTTTCTTTTTTCATCAAGCATTTGTTCCGAACTGGATCGCCAAACTGATATTCCTTAAAGTTGGTTTGTGGCTAGATATTCTCCTTAATGGGAAACACTTCTGGTGTACTCTAATGCAGTGGACATGCAAGCGTTTGCGACTTTTGTGCCCGTGCAGTCATAAAAGTTTGTCGGTCGGGCGTTTGACTAGACATGATCTTCCTCGTTCAAGTACTCGAGAGTCCGAACTCATATGCGAAATCATTCGTCTTGCTGCGAAGTCCCTTTTCAGAACCCAAACTTCCTACAAACTAAATCTCCTCGTTCAAGTATTCACCCACCAACCCACCCCACCCCCACCCCCCCCTAACAGGCAACCTGACTCGAGTTTTCAACTGATGCATTACGTGGATGCCTCGGGCCGCGTCGAGGAGACGAAGAAGAAGAAGAAGAAGAAGAAGATGGACCCATTTATCGTATTGCCTCCTGCGCCTTCTCTCTCTCTCTCTCTCTCTCTCTCTCTCTCTCTCTCTCTCTCTCTCTCTCAGACTCGCGCACCTCACCACCGAAATGAGACGACGCCTCGAGTAGCGTTGGGAGTGGCGGGATGGCGACCCAAAGAGTGTATTTACCCAAAGGCTATCGCTTACAAGGGCCCTCCAGTCTCCGAAATCTGTTCGGCGCTGGGGAGGTTCTTCACCAGATCATTTGATCGAGAATCCTATTGGCTCTTGGGGGTGTCGTGTGTGTTCAGCCCATTGCGTGTTGTGGGACCCTAGTTTGTGATATGGATTTCTGGGGCTCTTAAGTTCCCGGCGCCTAAGGACTGTTCTCTTTCTTTTTTTCTTTTTCTTACCTTTCTTCCACGTTCCATTGCCTGTGGCCTGTTAGGGATCTTTGACTCATATGAAGAGTGCAGTTGGCTATTTGGGTCCGCACGGTCTACGAAGTGGATTGCTTGTGGTGTTATTCGTGGAGGCCCCAAAGATAACCTTCGGTTGGAGTTTGTGGTTCTCAGAAAGCGATTAATTTGTTTACTGGCGATGAAAAAGGGGAAATGACCTAATCGGGGAAACTGCCGAAGGAGAAATGCCTCTGAAACTTACCACATACAGACGATAATCATAAGTGTTCAATTCTGTGGCCTTCAGGGTAAACCTATAAATAAGTTCATACTATATACGTAAAAAAATGATTAAATTTGTAAGTGATTTATGAGTAGAAATAAGTTTTTCACAAACGGGATTCCTTAACTTTTTGAAAATGTATTGAGCAATGACCCTTTTGTATCACGTATTGGAAAAGGAGTTACCGATTTTTCTCTAAGAAAGCTGACTCTGTAATTCCTCGTTCCTTTTGGATAGAGCTGTGTGGAGGAAAGACTGCTGATGCGCTAATCCTCTGGGAGAATACAGTTTTACTCGTTGTGGTTCAACCGAGATAAAAACTGTTGACAATGTTGATGTTTCGTCAGTTGGTTTTTAAATGTCGCGATGAGACTTTCTTTTTTTGCCTTTCCTTATTTCTTTTCCATCATGCCTTTCCTTCTCATTTGTATTTTGTCTTTTTTTTTTTTTTTTTTTTTTACATGAACAACAACATGCTGTCCGCAGAGATTAATTAAAGCTATGGCTGACGAGCTTATTGCCCTAAAAATCCCTATTCAAGCGAGTGAAAAACGTCCGTACTTGCGGCATTTGAGATCCATGCGAGATGAACTTGGGGGTGAAGATAGAGATGACCTAAACACTTCATTCGAATGGTGGTTGCGAGTCGAAAATGACGACCTTGATGACCCCCTAGCAGTAAACAGGCCTAGATAAAGAGAAACCCAGGGACTTGCTTGAGACACTCACATTGAATTGTGCTTTCTTTACGACTGACGAGTATTATAGATTCCGGCTCAGTGCCATTGAATCCAACAACAGACATAAAAGAAATACCTCGAGAGACAAAAAAGAATAGGCAAATCGCGCTTATATAATCATCATTATGATGATGATCATCAACGTAGGGAAAAATGGATCAGCAGGGAAAATCCTGGAATCAACTTTTGCCATTAACTCCCTCGCCTTTTTCCCCACACGCTTAAAGCTGACCTGGAGCGCCCACCAGACTCACACATATATTTTCACTACGTCACATTTATCATGGAACATTCATCTGACGTAGTTCAAGAAATTTTTTCACCTATATATATATATGACCCATGATAAGCCAAAGGTTTCATATTCCTTCCAACCGCGTTAGATGTATTTGTAGACTGAATCATAATGTTGGCTCATAACTGTGGAAGACGAAAATATTTTGCAAACTCGCGCTTTGATATATGCATTTACATACTTTTCCTCTTTCACTGGTAAGAAATCTATGTAAATATATGGCAGTTTATTCACACCGTGAAAGAAATTTGTAAGTATTGAGTAAGAGTCTCAAATTGAACCCACTTTGTCGTTAATATTTAGATATAAAAGCTTCAATGTGATGAAGTCTGTTCTCATATATTATTGCGTACACACACACACACACACACACAAAATTGTTCGCCGTGTCCCGCACTAGCGAAGGAGCGTAAGGCACAGACGAAGGAAAGACCTCATTTGTTCCCATCCGTTCTCTTGCGGACACGTGTAATGCACCGAAAGGACACCCACCTATCCACAACCAGGCCCTACAGAACTTTCCATGGTTTCCCTCTGCCTCTTCATATGCCTTGGTTCAAGTTCCTAATCTTGGCAGTTAATGAGCTCGAATCCAGCAGATTATACTCTTGGACAGAGCAACAACCTCTGCTTCTAAATATGGCAAAACTTGTTTATCAGGCGGAGGCTTTCCTGGGTTACCAGGCGGAGGTATTCCTGGGATAAAAATGCATATTAGCCAAAAATAGCCACTTATGAAAAGAAAATTGCCTTGACGCATCCATACTTCTCCTCCCAATTTCCCCTCGGGGGCTCTATTTCCAATCGAAGTTTTGCGACAAAGTCCCGCAGGTCCTTTACCCCTGATATGCCGCAGTCTGAGAGTCAGTGCCTTGACGGCCCAGGTTTATGACATTTGTAATACAGCTGTCCTCATCTGTCTTCTTCCACCTCCTCGGTTGTGAGCAGTTCGGAGAACACTTTAGACGTCTCCGGAGCTAAGGGCACTTAGAACCATTGGCTACAGTGACCTTTTGTATGATCTCTGCCAGAGTGCAGCTTTTTTTTTTTCTCTCTCTCTCTTGTCTCTGCATCCTCCCAGATGGACCAGTTTCCCCGAATGCCTTGCTCTCCTCCTGCTGTCCACACTCTCCTCTTCACTACACTTAACCGGATCTCCTCTGCTGCCAGCGTTCCCTTCAGCACCACGAACTCCGCGTAAAACTTTCGTGAGGGGTGAGCACCAAGATCTCCTCACTCCATGCGAGATGTCCCCTTTCATCATTTGTATGTTTCAGCCTTGATTTCCGTCATTACCATCTCTCGTCTGCCTCTTCCTGTTTTGATATCTGGTATTACACAAGATCTTCAGCGTGTCTTAGGGTCATATTAAGGTGCTTTTGCTGGCTTGACCTCCTCAGCTGAGGTTGGCGAAAATCACATCAGCTGAACGAGAAAATAATCTAATTCTTCAGCTGATCCACTTCATCTCAAGGAAAGAAGTACGGTCATCCTTAATTTGCGAGATTTCGCAATCTGTTCCGACAGCTTTATCCTTTGTTTACATTAACTGAATCCCTCGAGAATATGACAGCATCATGACTCGATGATATGACAGCATAATGACTCTAGAGAATGACAGCAGTATGACAAGAATGACAGGCTCGCCCCCCTGCCCCAATCACCCGATGAATAAGACAGTTATATGCCCTTTAGAACGACAGATTCATCCAGTGAAGACAACTGGATAATTCCTTCCTCAAACCACACCTTCGTTTCTTCTTAAAGACAGTTTCAATCCAGTTTCAATCCTCCTCAACTACACTCTCACTCTTCATGGACAGTTTCAGTCCTTAATAATGACAGTGCCAGTCCTCAACGACAGTTTTATTGCATTTCAACGACAGGCCCAATCCTTCTCAACGGCGGTGTCACTTTTTTTCGATACGACGTTATCCCTTGTGTTAAGCGCCTCGGCTTTCAGCCCAACGAGCTAAGCCGAGTACCAAAAGTGAAGTTCCTGGCCAGGACAGCTTAAGCCTTAATCCACATCTTATCCTCGTGAGAGGGTCAGCTTGAGGTACGAAGAAAGTTACGCTTAAGCTAATCTACCTTGACATGACCACCTTGACATCCCTCTGATATTTTGATTTATTAGGCGGAGGCATTCCTAGGTTAAAATGAATATCGGCCAAAAGTAGGAAGCAGCCAGGGGCAGGAGAGAGAGAGAGAGAGAGAGAGAGAGAGAGAG
>JAYMFT010409743.1:0-18329 GCA_038088735.1 Panulirus argus | reverse complement strand
CAGGATATCTCAGTGGGGCACACAAAATCTAGTTAAGTTTAATGCCTCCAAGACCCAATTTCTTCCTATCTCTCTATTGAAGACTCCTCACAACTCTCTTATCTCCTTTGATGGTTCTGTAATTCCACCTCTTGACTCAATGATCATACTTGGTATGATCCGTAACATCCAATCTTTCTTGGAAACCCCACATTATAGGAATAGCTGAGTCTGCCGCTAAGAAACTGAGTGTCCTGTTTAGATGTCGTAACTTTTTGTCTTCTTAACAGTTGCTCTGTTTACACGAGGGATTGATTTGTCCTTGTATGGAGTACTGCTTCCAATATTTGGGATGGTTCTAGCTCTGTTTCCTTACTTGACAGAGTTCAGTCGAAAGCGGTCTGACTTATAAACTGTCTCCAGACTAACTTCCATACTTGACCCCCTTGTCCTATGCCGCAATGTTGTTTCACTTTCCCACTTCTATAGGTATTACTTTGGGTTTTGCTCCCAAGAGCTGGCTGCTTGTGTGCCCCCACCACAGCTAGACCATGGAATACTCGGCAAGCTGCTGTGTCACATGATCATTGTGTGGCCATTGGCAACTCAAGGGTGTGCTGTTTTGATAACTGCTTCTTTCCCAACGTGCTGAAGCTTTGGAACTCTCTTCCTTCTCATGACTTTCCCAATAACTATGACCTGGCTCATCTCAAGAGACAGAGCTTTCACTTTCTCAAAAATTTGTAAATACTTTCCCTGTCTTTTTTTTCCCTTTGTCAATTCTCTCTATATTTCAGTTAGGGCCCGGCCTTGATGTAGACTTTTGTCCATGACTGGGGCCTTAGGAAAAAAAAAAGAAAATAAATAAATGTGGTTAGTGTTACATGCTAGCCCTGCTTCTCCTGGCAGAATGAATTGTAGGTAGGAAGCTATCCACCACACTGTTTATCTTGTTTATCTTGAAGTACTTCAGTTATTCCTCTCATCACTGTCAAGTTCATCAATAAATTTTTAAACTATAATCACATTTTCTTTCTTTTTCTTTGTTTCCTCTTGCAGTGAGGCCAGTTCAGCATACAAACCCTTCCCTGTCACTCACATTCCATATTATTTTATGTTAATTGAGACAGAATGGGCAACTGAGGCCCAAATCAAGGCCATCTCACTACTCCTCCCCTTCTTGTATTTCAATTTCTAAAAGAGGAAACAGAAGAAGGAGTCAAGTGGGGAGTGCTCATCCTCCTCGAAGGATCAGATTGGGGTGTCTGAATGTGAGTGGATATAACCAAGATGAGAAGAAAGGAGAGATAATTAGTATGTTTGAGGAAAGAAACCTGGATGTTCTGACTCTGAGTGAAACAAAGCTTGAGGGTAAAGGAGAAGAATGGTTTGGAAATGTCTTGGGAATAAAGTCGGGTTGGTGAGAGGACAAGAGCTAAGGAAGGAGTAGCACTTCTACTGAAGAAGGAGTTGTAGGAGTGCTTGATAGAGTGTAAAGAAGTAGATTACAGTTTGTTATGGGTATAACTAAAAGTGAATGGTGAGAGATGGGTGATTATTGGTGTTTGTGAACCTGATCATGAGAAGAAAGATCTCGAGAGTCAAGTATTTTGGGAGCAGCTGAGTGAGTGTGTCAGCAGTTTTGATGCATGAGACTTGGTAGCGGTGATGGGCGATTTAAATGTGAAGGTGAGTAATGTGGCAGTTGAGGGTATGATGGTGATGGGTGATTTAAATTCGAAGGTGAGTAATGTGGCAAATGAGGGTATAATTGGTGCACATGGGGTATTCAGTGTTATGAATGGACATGGTGAAGAGCTCATGGATTTGTGTGCTGAAAAAAGACTGGTTTAACAAGAGAGATATTCACAAGTATATGTATATGAGTAGGAGAGATGGTCAGTGGGCAATATTAGATTATGTTTTAATTGTTGGGCATGTAAAAGAGAGGCTTTTGGATGTAAATATGTTGAGAGGGGCAGCTGATGGGATGTCTGATCACTATCTTCTGGAGGCAAAAGTGAAGATTTGTAGAGGTTTTCAAAAAAGAAGAGAGAATGTCAGGGAGAAGAGAGTAGTGAGAGTAAGTGAGTTTTGAAAGGAGACTTGTGTGAAGGAATAGCAGGAGAGATTGAGTGTAGAATGGCAAATGGTGAGAGCAAATGAAGTTAGGGGAATAGATGAGGAATGGTATGTATTTAGGGAAGATGTGATAGTATTTGCAAGAGATGCATGTGGCATGAGAAAGGTGGGATTCAGGCAGATTAGGAAGGTTAGTGAGTTGTGGGATGAAGAAGTAAAGGTCTTAGTAAAAGAGAAAATAGAGGTGTTTGGATGATACTTACAAGGAAGGAGTGCAAATGACTGGGAGATGTATAAGAGAAAGTGGCAAGAGGTCAAGAGGAAGGTGGAAAGGTTGAAAAATAGGGTGAATAAGAGTTGGGGTGAGAGAGTATCTTTAAACTGTAGAGAGAACAAAAAGATGTTTTGGAAGGAGGTAAATAATGTGCATAAGACAAGAGAACAAATGGGAACATCGGTGAAGAGGGCAAAGGGGGAAGTGATAACAGGTAGTGATGGAGTGAGGAGATGGAATAAGTATTTTGAAGGATTGTTGAATGTATTTGATGATAGAGTGGCAGATGTAGGGTGTATTGGTCGGGTTAGTGTGCGAAGTGAGAGAGTCAGGGAGAGTGGTTTGGTAAAGAGAGAGGAGGTGGTGAAAGCCTCGCAGAAGATGAAATCCAGCAAGGCAGCAGGACTGAATGGTATTGCAGTTGAATTTATTAAGAAAAGGGTTGACTGTTGTTGATTGGTTGGTGAGAATATTCATTATATGTATGGGTCATGGTGAAGTGCCTGAGGATTGGCGGAATGCATGTATGGTGCCATTGTATAAAGGTAAAGGGGATAAAGGTGAGTGTTCAAACTACGGAGGTATAAGTTTGTTTAGTATTCTTGAAAATCTGTATGGGAGGGTATCGATTGAAACTATGAAGGCATGTACAGAGCATGGGATTGGGAAGGAGCAGTGTGATTTTAGAAATAGTAGAGAATGCATGAATCAGGTGTTTGCTTTGAAAAATGTATGGTAGAAATACTTAGAAAAACAGATGGATTTGTATGTAGCATTTATGGATCTGGAGAAGGCATATGATAGGGTTGATGGAGATGCTTTATGGAAGGTCTTAAGAATATATGGTGTTGGAGGTTAGCTGCTAGAAACAGTGAAAAGTTTTTATTAAGGGTGTAAGGCATGTGTATGAGTAGGAAAAGAGGACAGTGGTTGGTTCCTAGTTAAGATTGGTTTGCGGCAGGGGTGTGTGATGTCCCCATGGTTTTTAATTCTTTTTTATGGATGGGGTGGTTAGGGAGTTTAATGAAAGAGTTTTGGAGAGAGGGGCTGGTATGCAGTCTGTTAGCAATGAGAGGGCTTTAGAAGCGAGTCAATTGTTGTTCACCGATGATACAGCACTGGTGGCTGATACGAGTGACAAACTGCAGAAGTTGGTGACTGAGTTTGGAAACGTGTGTGAAAGGAGATAGTTGAGAGTGAATGTGAATAAGAGCAAGGTTATTAGGTTCAGTAGGATTGAGGGACAAGTTATTTGGGATGTAAATTTGAATGGAGAAAAATTCGAGGAAGTGAAGTGTTTTAGATATCTGGGAGTGGAATTGGTAATGAATGGAAGCATGGAAGCGGCAGTGAGTCATAGGATGGAGGAGGGGTCAAAGGTTCTGGGAACGAAGATGTTTGGAAACAAAGAATGTTATCTCGGAGAGCAAAAATGAGTATGTTTGAAGGAAAAGTAGTTCCAATAATATTATATGGTGCGAGGCATGGGCTATAGATAGAGTTGTACGGAGGAGGGTGGATGAGCTGGAAATGAAATGTTTGAGGACAATATGTGGTGTGAAATGGTTTGATCGAGTAACTACTGTATGGGTTAGTGAGATGTGTGGTTGAAAAAACAGAAGAGGGTGTGTTGAAATGGTGGTTTGGACACATGGAACGAATGAGTGATGAAAGGTTGACAAAGAGCATATATGTGTCAGACGTGGAGGGAACAAGGAAAAGCGGGAGACGAAATTGGAGGTGGAAGGATGGAGTGAAAAAGATTTTGAGCGATCGGGGCCTGAACATGCAGGAGGGTGAAAGGTGTGCCCGGAATTGAGTGAAGTGGAACGATGTCGTATACTGGGGTCGAAGTGTTGTCAGTGGGCATGTGAATCGTCCGGGATAAACCATGGAAAGGTCTGTAGGGCCTGGTTGTGGATAGGGAGCTGTGGTTTCGGTGCATTGCATACGAAAGCTAGAGAATGGATGTGAGCGGATGTAGCCTTTCTTCTCTGTTCCTGGCGCGATCGCTAACGCGGGAAATGGCGATCAGATATGAAAATAGCAGTTAACTGGATTATCCGAAGGTAGCCAATCGGTTGAAAATACGCGGTTGAGGTATGGCAGATATTACAGAACTGGGATGTCATGATAGTAGGGTGAGCTGGACATTTCCACACCTTGGATAAGCATATGGATGAGATACATTTAGATGGCCAGAATGGCAGATAAACAGGAATGTTTACAGAGTATAAACAGTATTGTTTACGTATAATGAACTTGATTTAACATTATGCTGAATAGGTACGGTAATACAGTCGCTGTCATACCACGTATCCCATCAACAAACAGAGCTGTTCACTTGCATAGTTTATTCGCTTGTTAAGTGAAGTTCATAATTGTAGGTATAGGACTGTTCCTGTATCTGTCCCTACGAGCTATGATTGGAACAGGTCGATTGTGTCTTGGGAACGTCATATTTTGTCATCCCTACGTCCGTCTTTTTAAACTGTCACTTCAGCAGGATGACGCCAGGGTAACTGGTAACAGAAACGACCCACTTAACGCGATAGGTTTCAAGTGATTAGGGTCTGAGGCACGTGATTACTGTTTGCGTTACAGGAGGAGAGTTTTAGACCAGCATTGCCCCGTCTCGTAACCTTGTACATATATACCATGTCTATACTCCTATGTATGCACGCACACACACCGTAGCCTATGCCAGGTACCCATAAATTTGCATATTAATTAGGAGGAACTAGCAATTTTTTTTTGCAAGTGCTATGACTCACTAGTGCTTTAGGGGTAGGTCATATTCATAGTGTGTGTGCTTTAAAGGTAAAAATCGTTGCATGCAACTTTCTGCATCGTAATATTTTCGCAGGTGTCAAAAGGCAACAGATGTCCCCAACTCCGCCTTCCCCCCCATATGTACTCATCATAACCGCCCACGCTGTGAATCCTCGAAGGGAAACTCCTGACTAGGCTTCTTCCTCTGTTCCTAATTTTCGAAACCTAATACGGAACGGGAGGGAGGTTTCCAGGCCCCCAACTCCCGCTCCCCTTCTTCGTCGCCTTCCCCGTCGTCGCGCGGGAGACCACAAGATGGTGGCCGATGCCCGTTTGTTCATTTTCATTTAAAGTAGCTACGTTCACACTGGACTACATATATTTTTAGATAATTTTTAAGCGGAACGAATATGATGATAGAATTGTGGTGGCATTTATGGGTGCCTCCGTGGTGTGGTGGTTAGCGTCGCTGGCTGTGAATAGCTCGAGCCCGCCGCGCCGGGAGGTCGAATTCTGGAGAGGGCATTGGCAGGTGTCGCAGCTGACCTTAGAGAGAGAGAGAGAGAGAGAGAGTACTCGTATGATATCGCCAAAAGGCGGGACTAGTGAGTAGTGCTCACCGCAACAACTCTCTGGGCTGAAGGAGTGAAGCTTAACAGCCACTGAAGTCCTGGCTCATTGCCCGGCCGTCAGAGAGTGAGTTGCTGGTAATTGTTTGCTGGTTTGTGGTGTCGGAAAAGGGAAAGCGTTCGCTTCCGTTGGCTGAAAACTGTACTCTAATGAGACGAAAATCTGGCCGGTGTGTTGTGTGTAGTTGGCTTGGTTGGAGGAGTGGTTAGTGCGAGGGGAGGGGGAGGGAGGGGTTGAAGGTGAAGGGATGTGTTGGTAAATTTAGTGTTAGAAATGTAGAGGTCTGGTTGTAGTGGTTGTCATTATGGTTGTAGGGACGGATAGGTTGTGATTGTCGTGGTAGGAATGAGGGTCGGTTTGCCGTTGGGGATACAAGGGTTGTGAGGATGGTGTGTGTGTGTGTGGTTGGTCGTGAGGATGGTTGTGGGAGGGGTGGTGGTTATGCTGGTTGTGATGGTCGAGGTTGTTGGGATGGTTGTAATGGTTTACCGTTAGGTGGACTCAGGGCTGTAATGGTTATGGGAGCACTTCTTAGGTTTTGTCTCGTGTGTGTGTGTGTGTGTGTGTGTGTTACAATGGGAGTGTGTGTCTGGCATGACCACGGTTGTGTGTGTGTTTGTATGTGCGTTTGTAGGCTTGGGTATTTGATTATGGGCGTATGGTAAAGTTAACCTTGATGTGAATGGCATGACATATGTATGATATCTTTTGTACGTTACGGGGAGAGAGAGGTTTACACTCGTGTTGCCTCGTATATTAACCTTGTTTATATATATATATATATATATATATATATATATATATATATATATATATATATATAATACACCACTACCTTATCTATATACATAAGTACGCACTCCATCTTACGCCGGATATCCGTTCATGGACCATCCCTAAAGGGGAGGATGAACAGCTGGGGTGGGGTGCGAGTCGCAGCACCTCCGGGACTCGAACCTGGGCCCGTAAGATTGATGGGTCGCAGTGGTATATCCACTGCACAGCAGAAGCTCGGGAGCGTCCAGTGAGTGTGAGGGAGGACGCGTTTTTTTTTTTTTGGGTATACTTAACAAATACTGCCGTTGGGTTGGCTATGCTTGATTTCCTGTGGGTTTTGGCTATGCTCGTGGGGGCACGGCCCTGTTTATCGTGTGTGTCCCTGAAGGCGTACTGGACGAGGGGTTGGTTGGTTACTCCCACAGCCTAAGACCCGACCGTCTGGTACTGCGGGCGGCGTCGCCGTCACCCGGCACAGCAGCGGCTGCCACCAGCATGTCGGGTCCTGGGGCCGACTGCTGATGAGGCAATCTCCGGCGGGGCGTCTGAGGTTTGCGGCCTCACGCCCCGCTCAGGAAAAGCTAAGAAACCTGGGTAGCTTTACTGGGGGGAAATGAGTTTATATCTTTATGGTGGTGTCCGCGTGATAACTTGGCTTGCTCCCCTCCCTCCGTTCCCCTCCTCCTCCTTCTCCCCCTGCCTGAGACGTGACCCCATAAGTCTCCCGCTGCTGGCTCCTCCGACGGGATGTGATGTGCTGGGGTGCAAGGGGTTGGGGGCTGAGGTGTGGGAGAGGCTGAGTGAGGGAGCCGTTCTTAGGTTGTTGGAGTAGGCGTTCCTTCGGGTGGATGGGAAGGGGAGGAGTTGATGTTCTTTTGGAGTACAATGCTGTAGAATGGTAATGATATCCTACACTCCTAATTTGAATAGATGGTGACAGGATAGCAAGGCAGAAGGCTCCTTCTCACCTGCCAGTCCCTCCGGCACATGAACCGCTGGGATAAAACTCAAAAAGCACCGTGTATTATATATATATAGAGAGAATATACTGTCAGAAATTTTATTTGAAGGTGCGAATCGGGGAAAAGTACCCGAGTTGATTATTAGTGCAGCTTAATAATCCGGAGAAGGGGAGGCCTGAATCTGAAACTGTACGTTGAAATACGCGCTTGAAAAGAAGTTGAAATTTGCGCTTCCACCTCAAATGTTACTATCTGGTGGTTCTCATAATTGGAGTATTTAGCTTTGATTGAAAGATCATGATAATCTTCGTTCTGTAAGAGGTAAGGTGGTACTTTATTCTGCTGTTTTATAAGTACCAATGAAAAAAAAAAGACGTTCTAACGCATGCATTTCATCCTTTCCATTATAAATTCATATCACTACTTCTGTTTGTCTAGTCTATGTAATGCGAGGAAAATGTCATGAATTATTTTGTCCAGAAGTGTATTTTAAAAATGATTGCTTTTATCCCCAAAATTCGAGCTCCTTTTAAGAGAGAAAATAAGTATATTGTAGATCACAAAGTTTTCCGTCGTAATGTTTAATTTCTGTGACACGGATTTGGGTTTGCTACTCTTCTCTCTATACTTTCCAGGTATTTTTTTTTTTTCATATCATTTGATCACGTATTCTAAATGAGATGTGAACGGGACGTTGTAGTGAGTAGATTTTTTTTATTTTATGTTGAAGGCTCCAGTCACGGACAAAAGTCCACATGAAGGCCGGGCCCTAATTGAAATATAGAGAGAATTGAGAAAGGGGGAAAACAGACAGGGGAAGTATTTGCAAATTTTTGAGAAAGTGAAAAACATGGCTTTTGAAATGAGCCAGGTCCTAGTTATTGGGAAAGATATGAGACGGTAGAGAGTTCCAAAGCTTCGACGTGAAGGGAAAGAAGCAGTTCTCAAAACGGCACACCCTTGAGTTGCCAATGGCCACACAATAATCATGTGACGCTATTGTCTGTGGCAGCTATTAGTATTTTGCGCTTACAATTATTCTCTTATTTTTGGTAAGGTTGTAGTATTATATGCTTATGGTTGCTGTATTTATGCTACATATATTTTTCCTTATTATTTGATGACCAGTAAAGTATTGCTATTATAATAGTACTGCCTGAATGCATGATAGCAGGACATCCATGATGACCATTTAACAGCAACCATACGTACACAGTTGCAACATAAACTGCATAGTTAGAAAGCATGAGAACCACAAAGGCCAGCCCTAAAAATTCGGAAAAGTAAGTATGTGTGGTTGATATATATTCAGTATTGCTAGGTGCCCTTGGGTACTGTCATGCTTTTCTTTTAATGTCTTTGTGTTCGTTGGAACTGTTATTAACAATTATCAACTAATTATTTAGTTATTCTTCCTAGAAGAGGGAAGGGGAGAAGGTATTAGTGTGTCATTTTGTATATTTGTTCGTCTGTCTTTGGCTTTCCACACAATGTTTATCCCTTGTCGTAATGAGCGATTAATTAATGGCTTACATGACCGTTGAGTTTTGAAAAGGAATTCTGGAAAAATACACGTTCAAGTATATGTATATACAGGGTGTGTTATAAGCGTGGACTCGGGCAAAATCTACACTTACGATACACCCCGTACTCAGTCATCAGGTTATAAAGGCCAGGACTTTATTAGACTCGAGAATCACTCCATCATGCTTAAGGATCGAACCCTCGTGCTTGTGGGTGGATCATACCGAGGTGCTGAAGGGCCGTTACCTTTGTGTTCTTGGGGATCGCACCTTCGTTCTCAATGGGTTATGTACTCCTAGCTGGCGGGGTTGGTAGTGTGGAAGGGGAATGATTTATGCGTCTGTTTGAGGTGAGTGGAACCAGGCGCTGGATTGTGACAAGGTGACGAGCGTGTGACGGGGAGGATGGGGCGCGGGCTCTTGCACAGATAGCTCCCTCCCGGCGTCTGGGACGAGGGTTGGGGGACAACGACCTCTGTGGGACAGAGGTTGTCAGAGAACTCGAAGATGCTCTACCCTTTTGAGTGCCACGGTGCGACCAGTGAACCCATAGATATAATAGCTTGGTCCTTGACTTGACCCTTAAGGGGTCATGTTTAAGGTTACGCCATCGTACCCAGAGGGTCTTGCCATCGTGATTAAGAAGAGGTCAGTAGTTATGTTTATCAATAAGAATCTATTTCATATAGATATATATTTTTGTTGTTGTCTGTCATCTGTTCATACGAAAAGTGATATTCACAAATGACTTGATGCAGTTGTTATATAAGGTTGTTATATTCTGAGGTTATCTCAGGTTATGTATTCATGGTTTGTGTGTGTGTGTGTGTGTGTGTGTGTTTATGCATTGTTTAATATGGCTATTCATGACTTATAGTTGTTGCTAAGATCGGATGGTTGTGATGAATTGGCTGTTGCAATTCAGACATCTGGTTCGTGTCTGTCTGAGTATTTTAAGTGCCCGCGTGAGTTAGGTACGGTCAGTTATATATCTTGTTCCCCTTAAGTGCTTTAAGTGCGTACCTGCATTAGTTTTTTTTTTTTATGTTGCTTGTGTGTGTGTGTGTGTGTGGGTGTGGATCTGCATATGTGTATATACCTGACCTTGCTTGTCAATATATAATTGTTACTTTTTGTAATTACGTATTTGTGCTGTGCGGGAGAGAGAGAGTTTGATACTCTGACGACCTCCATCTCTTTTAACATTCTCTCTATCCTACATTTTCTTTGACTTTTGTGTGCTGTCCACATTCGCATCCTCATATTTCAGGTTATTCCAAGCATCCATTACTATAAGAGTACGTCCTTATATCTTGTCTAACATGTTTTCTTCTTTCTTTAATCTCAAGTTATGGCCCCTTCTCAGTATCGATGTCATCAGTCTGGTTTAAAAGGTTGTGATCGCGTCACCCTTAACTCTTCTCTCTTTCATGGTGGGCAAATTTAAGGCCTCCAGCCTGTCCCTGTAACTCAGCTCTCTTAACTGCGGTGTGTTGAGCGGCTCTTGATAGGGGATGTAAGAGGGGCCGAGGATAATCTCGCAAGCCCCTAATGCACCTTTCTTAGTTCGTGGGTGTGATTATGTCTGTCTGTCTCTTTGATTATGTGTGTGTGTGTGTGTGTGTGTGTGTTTATAAATTGGTATGTGTGTATGTATTCGTGTGTGCATGCGTTATCTACATGTACCATGTCTGTGCCAGTGTAAAGCTCATGTGCATGTGTAATAGGCGGGTTTACTTGTTACTTGGTGACGTCAATTGTTTTCTCCAACCCTGGCAGGCCTGGCGAGTACGTTTTCCTTGTGAGGAAGTTTTCGTGTGACGGAGACAACAGAGATTATCGAGGGTTTTTCAGTACCCAGTGCTTGGCGTAGACAGGTTCTTTTGGTACCTGCCTCTGCAACATGCCTCTTATTCACCCTCCTTTAACCCTAACCCGTCCTTTGTCTCTTTCTCTCTTTCCACACCCACTCATTCGCGCTCCCCCTATCTTTAAGTCCGTCCGCGCCCCACAAGATTTAATGCGATGGTGGCCTGGGTTCAGATTAGGTCTCGGGGGACCTGACGGGTCGTGGGGGCGTCTGATGACCTGGTAACTTCACTGCTACAGCATGACGTCATGACAGAAATGTTTACCTATGGCTTACACCGAGGTTATACAGCCTAACCTAGCACCAGGGCTGGACCATTACGGCAACATAAAAATTTCGCAGTGACAGCGTTGCCCGGGTACGATGATCACCGAACACCTTACAGCTGCTCATAGAGTGACGCGGGATATTGCCTGAACGCGTCGCTTTTAGGCGAGAGATGAACTGTCGGTTTAATTCAGATTGGATGATTGCTTGGGGGATTTGTCAATAGATATGCTAATGTCTTACAGGAGCAGTGATTGAAAATGTTAAAATCTTGGCAGTTATTTAGCCACATTCATCATTGCTTTCCAAGAGATAAGAATGTGTAGAAATGTGATTCATATTTTTTCTTTATTTCGGAATCAAGAACACGAACTAATAAAGAGTACCAGATATTACTGGACATACCACTAGCTCTCGTCAACGATCCCTGCAGCCTTGATGGCTAAAAATAAAGTATTAATACATTTAATTTTCTTTTCCCTGTGTGTAAGACACACGATTGTGTTGCTAAGCTGTCTTATTCTTCCTCCGAACGCAGCCTTCCATCATTTCACATAGAAATAGTCATTAAAAAGCGGTGAAATCATCTCTTGAAGACCTTTATATGTATATGTGTATATATGAATTATTTCTGCATTTATTACAAATACGATAAAGATCGACTCGTCTTAAATTATTCCTACGGAAAACGTTGGTATTTGAAGAAGTGATTCTCTTCTTTACTCAAAGATCAGAGCTGCCTTTACGGTTCGAAACTACGTTATAAACAAACAGGCTAGGCTTGTTGTGACGGCAAATATGGCCGAAGATTTTTGGGTATCTGACGAGGGATTCCCCTTTCAATCGAGTGGTTCCTGAATATGGATACTGTAATTGGAGAACTTGTGCACGACGAAAGGATTCGCCAGATAATTTGAATCGGAATTCAGGCTCAGAGGGGTAAAGGGTTTATCTCGCTTTAAACAGACGCGTAAGAATCATCATTTGTGAGGGAATGTTGTTGAAGATGAATTTATATATCAGGGTGTTCCACTACATCGAATTTGAAAAGAGATTCAGACCATATATCAGTCTGAGTTTGCAGTTCCATCACGGCTAAGGCCCGCCCATTTGTATCGTTGCTCTGGTGAGCCAGCGAAAAAATACTGCTGGTCTCAGGTGATTATTTTTTTTCTCCTCAATACTTATCGCGCGCTGCCCCCTTGGCCCCCAATGTACTTGTTTGGCTGTCGCCGCTTATACGTAAAAGTAAACATGGGAGGGAAGTTGTGTGGATGTTGGAAGAAATGGAAAAAGAAGGGATGTAATGTAAAGGGGGTACATTGAGCGCACCTCTGGGATACATTAGATATTACTGCAAAACAATGAAGCTTATTATGTCATTACGGATGTTATACGATGTTGTAACGCATGAAACAGATGTTACCGGACTCAGCCTGTACATGGTTACACCGCGAATGAAAAGTCGCCTTTGGCGAGGCTGTACCACTGAGAGTGTAGGCTCGTCAAAGAGCTCCTTATTCTAGAGTACATTTTCTTGCTACTGGAATTAACGCAGTTTTAGGGTGCCGGAACCTTTTGAAAGGTCGTGATACTGAAATATTACTACAGTACACTGCATGGAATATTTTCAGAACATATGAATCACTGTAGCATGATCCTATTGGAATGAATGAAATATTGCTAGCATATCAAATGACATTAGACAACATCGATTATTTTGAAACGCATGACATTAGACAACATCGATAATTTTGAAACGCATGACATTATTGGAATAAGTCAAATATTAGGACATGTGAAATCGGACTGAAATACTCAAAACTCTATCACAACTTGATTTAATGTGGTGAGGAAGGCCAAAAATATATATGATTTTAAGATTAGATTTGTATTTAGAATCTATGATAACATTTTCACCTTCTCTCCTCTAGCAACACCGTCAGTCTTCGTCAGCGTGGCGACGGGTACTGGGCCACCGCCACAAGGATGAACGCCAAAGCACTGCTCCTCTTTGTCATTGTCCTGGGTGAGTAGGAAAGCTTTTGAAACGTTTTCAACTCTCTTTTATGCCCTCATTCAGTGTACGATAAACTCAGTGTCATACACACACACACACAGTCTATAAGACCGAACACTTTCCACGCATAAAAATCCTTACATGCAGTTTTTTGTTCACCACACTTGTTGACTCCTTTATGCCATCTCAAGACTCACGTCCTACGACTTTGGCAATATTCAAACGTTTACAATCGGCTTCGACTTTGAAGAATTATTTATTATAGAACATAATCATTTTCTTTTTCTTTTTATTTTAATATTTTTAGAAACGACCGTAGGGCTTTTCAAATGTGGAGAGAATTAGGACAAATATGTCATCGTTATTTTTTCGTTCGGAGCCCTTGAACAGATTAACTTATACAAATGCAGACGTTTCCTGACACGGACATAGGCATATACGCACTCAATACAAACGTGCACGCAAGCAAAAAACCTTTACTTATACACATTTAAAGAAAACGTACCCAACAGGATCGTTTCCAAACACACACACACACACACGACGCATGCTCAGACATACTCAGAGGACAAAGTCGTACCCAGACATAACACATACAAACATCCCTCTCCTCCACACACACACACATATATACACATAACGTACCCAACCAACGTGACACTCGCCCATGGTAACTGAACTGGGTGACCATAATATGCGTATAGAGTGCCAGCAACGCTCTCGTCAGCCTGTGTGTGTGTGTTAGGAAGGGGAGTGGTTCTGCTAGGTTGCACCTTGGACCCGTATCCCCGACGCCACAACGCGACGCGCTGGTCACTTCGCTCGCCATGCTCGGCAAGTCTGGTCAGAGGTTACCAGAGATGAACCCGTTCCCGCGAAACTAAAATATCTTCTGGATAGTTTTTAATCTCCAGTTCAGTGAACGGTTACACTCGGTCATTCCCATGGTTTTTAAATATATAGTTTTACTGAATATTAGATTTAGTTGCTCTCGTAGCTCGGGCCTTTCTGAGAAGAGCTTCGTTTAGACTATTGGGTGAGAAAGCAGATATAACCCAAGACCGTAACAAATTCATCTAAGTATATCTGATTCTGAGCAACGCCTCCTTTTAGCTCTACTATACAGGCTTGACTAACCTCATCTGTTGCCAGTCACGTTGAGACTAACAGTTAAAACAAAATCGTAACGACAAAAACCACCGTATAATATTTATTCATCCTCGACTAAGCGTACAAATCATTGGATAGGAGTGGGCATCCCCTCTGAATAAAGATGTTTCCTCTTAAAAATCCTGTTTAACGTGTCGCAAGATGTCGCCGTGTTAATATATACGACTTATCTGCAAAACGTCTTGTACATATATAAAGCCAAGACCCTTTTACTCTGAAGGACGTACATGTCGCTAGCTCTCTCTCTCTCTCTCTCCCCCCGTTAAGTTAACCTCTCCGCACAACGTTGCGATACTTGGGAGGGCGTAACTTATGACCTTACTCATAAAAGTTAGGTTAAAGACACCGTCGTGCTTTGGAGGTTACCGGGCACCATTTCATAATGGTTACGCAAGAATTGCTATTTTCAGCCCCGCTCCTCTGGGAGGGGCCACTGTGTTGCTTTGCTTTTGTGTGTGAGTAATTACCTATTTCTACAATATGGGTACGGATTTTTACACTCGTGGGGCTTAATCCCTTGAATTTATTCTACAATTTGTATACTTATATGTATGTGTAACTGCTCTAGGTCGAGAATAATAAGTCACCGCAACATAGGATAAGCAACATAAAAGCTGTATCCTGACTGGGATCGCCTTACCTGTTTTGGATATATAAAGTAGGGAGTTGACCCTCCGCCCGGTTCCTTGCCTCCCTCCGCGAAACCTTCTGAGGGAACGCCCACACCCTCCATACCCAAAGGAATATTTACTGACTGACGAGATTCAGAGCAGGTGGGATGGGGGAGGATTGGCGTGCGTGTGATCGCTTACAAAGTCTTGGTTAGTACCATCTTATGGACTACTATTCTTATCATCATTATTGTTATTATTATTATTATTATTATTATAGATATATACTTTCCTTGTGCCAGTTTGTCAAGCTATGTTCTTTCTCATACATCACAGAGAGTTGATTTTACGCTAGTTATGAGGTGTAGCTTCATCCTCCTGGTTAGCCTAGCTCGGTTCGATTGTCATAACTACGGATTTTGGTGTACTTAACCTTACATATATCCCCATCTCCAAAGCCTCTTCCACTGTGTGGTAATTACTTATCATTGCAACATAAGTGACGATTTTTTTCTTTTAACAAATTTGTTTGTTTCTCGGTAAAGGAAAGAGCTGTTCTCTACAAATCGATAATGTAATTGGTTCCTCTCTTGGATTACTTCCGTTTTACTTGATTCCTGTATTGGTCATCATGCGGTACGTTGCTTCCCTTCATGGTACTTTTGCGATTCAGCTGTGCTTTAGCCTGTTCTTCATGGTGCTGTTTTGCGCCTGACTTTTCCTGTTGGTACTCTTGTGTCTCAGGCTTTTCCGTATAATACTGTTACGGTTCAGGCTTCTCTTCTTAGTAATGACAGCATTTCCTCATGGTACTGTTTTACGGTTTCAATACTGATCATGATTCAATCTTCTCTCTTAACACACGTGTGGCTCAGATTTTCTATGTCGTATGATTTAGGCTCCGTCTCACGATACTTTGTCCCAAGCTTCCTAATAATGCTATCACGCTTAAGGCTATCTCATTGTAATGCTATAGTTGATAAATCCTCTCATGACAGGCTTTCGGGCTGCAGTTCACTTTTCTGGATCATGGTTTTTCTCATAGGACTTTTACGTAGGTTTGTTTCCTCTTATGGTACTGATATTGGCCAGACAGCCTCTCATGGTAATGCTGACTCTCTATTATGCTGATAAAATTCACGCTACTTTGTGTACTTGGCTCGATTTTAGATTCATGGTAATGTTACATGGCTTTAGTCTCCTTTCTTGGTTATGAAATGGTTACCCCTCCTTTAACAGTAAGGTAAAAGATTCTATCTAAATAGCACCAGTAACGGTTTCCATTCCTAACCTGCTCACATAGAAAATTCCTCCTCTGGAACTGCCAGTATTACCCGAGCCGATAGACATTCATTCCTCCACGTCGATTTCTAGCGACTTGTGCCCTTGGTAACACCTCCTATGTCAATCTTGACTGGCGTGAACTTGTGTTCTTAAGTCTTAGTTGGCAAACGGCAGCTGACATGAGCTCTACGTGTTCCTCGCGGTTAACATGAGCCTTGCACCTGCTGTCCCTTTCGCGCTCGTTCTTGTCTGTAGTGGCGGGCCACTGGCGGCTGCCAAAATGTCACTGTGGATCCGTCTGGCAGCCACGCGATGTCTTTCTGAATATGTTGTCGTACGGTTGACAACCTTCAGTTGTAATCAGGGAGGAAGAGGCCTAAGATGATTAATTTGTACTGTATGTATATTCACAAGATGAAGGGAAAACCTATGTATGTCAAAGAGTATGATTTGTATGTGGTCTGTGCTTTTGGAGAATATATGTAACCAGGAAAACAATTGATTATCTAAGGAATTTCATCGAGCCAAAAATGGTCAAGGGAGACCTACAGCAGCTTCCAGTGAGCAGGGGGTCTTACGAGTCTCCACTGCTGCAGATCCCGGGCACTGATAGTTGTTTACAATGTCCAGTCTTCTGCCGTCACCGACACGCCCACGTATTATCCTGTGTATTGTGCAGACCCACGCCCACTACACTCAGCGCATGCCATCACGCCCGCTGATATCTTGTACATACGTCACCCCCACATTATGCAGATGGAAGGTACTCTACGCCCCCCACATACTAATGAATACATACCCTCTATGTCCATACAGTGTTGCTTTACGCCTTGGCGCCCACGCGAGGAAGCTGTACATACATAGTCTTACAATTACACATCTGAGCTGGACTGATCGGAGCCCAATTGCTCCTGCTCCAAGACCCTTCGACCATCCATTGGTGTTGTATATCACTATGGCCACACGATGTTGCCATACACCCCATGTCCATATACTGTCGCTGTATACGCCGTGTCTTCATACAGTGCACCCCATGTCCAGTCACCGTAGATCCTTAGACCATGCATTTACTCCACACCCCATGTCCACACACTGTAGCCGTACTGTCATATCTATATTATATTGTTACCATACACCGTCACCTTAGACCCCATATCCACACGGTGTTACAGTGGACACATCTCTCCACATACTATAGCCGTAAATGATCATGTCAGTATATATTTACCGAACAGCCCCATGTCCACAAATACAACTCTATGTCCACACGCTATACACTCCAAGTCCACACACTGTACACACCAAGTCCACACACTGTACACACCAAGTCCACACTGCAGCCACACACTCTAATATGTACACATGATAAACCCTTTGTCCACACTGTTAGTGTACCATATACTCATACTGAAACCGCAAACCTCTTATGTCCACATTCTTTCTTTAAACAACCTCCATGATTGATTAACTAACCTTGTCACTCATTTTTTCAGCAAAGTTGTTTTGAATTTCAATATAAGAACCAACATAAACAACCCCTTTGGCACATGGCTGGTGCCACGCACATTCACAAGCGCGCTTCCAAAACTTCAGACTTCCATTCGCACTTATGTAACTCTGGTACATATAACACACACACACACCACCTCTATGCACTTGTATAATTATGTATGTGAGAGTATACCCTGTTCTAATTATACGCGAGTGAAGGGGATGGATTGGACGAGCTGCCGACATAAATGGTAAGCGGGAGACAATGACTACGGCGCTGTAGGGATCCGCTCACACAACCTTCCGCCATGTATGGTCGCCCGGTTATAATTCATCTGATTCACGAGCCCAGCTGGAATGTTGCCTCTGAGACTATTTAAGGATATCCCTCTTAGCATAGTGGTTAGCTAGTTGGATGTTTCCACACCGATGATATACTCTGAACAGAAAAAATAGAATTATATTAGTGTAACAGCAGTGGGATACCGTTGAAATTAACCGTTGAATCTTTCTTATATTTGATCCTCTTGTAATGTCTTCAAGATAATATATATATATATATATATATATATATATATATATATATATATATATATATATATATATATATATATATA
>JAYMFT010409732.1:0-18329 GCA_038088735.1 Panulirus argus | reverse complement strand
AACCTTAATGTGGTAGCCTTGATTAGGGCCTTCGGCTGCCCGTGCCGTCTCCGTTAGAAATAAAAGAAAACTCTTCCGCATCATTGCAATGTAGTGATGATTTGGTTGGCTTACCTTTTCCTAGCAAAATGTATTATCGTCTTCTTATGTGTAGTTTTTCTTGGTTTATATGTTGTAATATATGTCCTCTTATCATCTATTCAAATGCTTATATTGCATGTGAAGTCAATGTTAGTAGGTACATATTGCTTAGATATTTACTTGAATCCTCCTAAGTGTGTTGATGTTATACCAGCAATTTTATGAACGTGTACAATTTTGATATCGTTTAGAGTTTGTTTCGTCTGTAAGATCACTGATTTTACTACTGCTAGCTTTTTCTTCTTGAGGAAGATAGCCGAGTCTCCATCCGATCCCGGTGCTGATTTTTCTGTGAGCTAATGAATTGCTCTGGTCATGTCAGCTTCCGGTGTCTCAATATGTGTGAGTTCGTTGCACCAAGTTTAAGCAATTCATAGATTAATAATCCCTTGCATTTTGAGCTGTAAACCAATTCATTTTGTTCAGTTAATATCCTACATATACATATGTGTCATTTTTGTACTTTTATTCCACTTTAAAGAGTCCAGTCTTTGAAATTTTTTTATTTGCCTTATTCTTGATTGTGAATATTACTTTTGGGTTCTTTTCCATGTTTTGTATAACTCTCCATTCATTTTGTGATGTATTCCTTTGGATTTCATTATATCCTCATTTGCCTTTATTTTCCCTTCGAGCTCTGATTTTTTTTTTTCTCTCTCTCTCTCTCTCTCTCTCTCTCTCTCTCTCTTTACTGTCCCTTTCTTCCTTTTCCATTCCCGTCTTCTATTGATCCATTGTTTTTGTGTCTTGGTATCTACTATTTTGCACCGATCATTTTTTATTTTCTCATGGTATAATTTCCTGTTTGTTGTTAAGTTGTTGTTGGGGAAGATCACGTTCCAAATTGTGTTTAGAATCCTTTGAATAATCACTTTCCAGTCTCATTTGTTACAGTAAAAATTGTGATTAATATCTGTGTTGCGGGGAGAGAGTTTTACACCAGTATTGCCAGGTCTCTTAATTTTGTAAATATGTACCTTGTCTTTACTCCTGTCTATGTACCTACATACTCATACACACTTATCCTAGATTATATTCAATTTGTTGTTGCAATGGGTTGCTGCTTCCTGTTCACATTAGCTATTTCCATACTGTATAGGTGTTGATTTTTACGATACTGTTATCTGATAGGCCTGTATTATTCACTCTGTATCTGTGTGTCATATCATTTGCAAAGATAAGATCAATCGTGTCTACTTGTACAAGGTTGAATAACTCAATGACGTTTTAGTCATTGGAACTGTTCTCTTTCATCTTCTGAGCCATTAATTCTTTCCTTGAATTTGTATCTACATCTACGATCTACTCTACCTTCCTGCCATTTAACAAAACGGAATTTTGTCCACGTAATTTACGTATCTGGATCCTATAAAACCTTCGGCATTTTCTTAACTTTTGATGTCATTTCCTTAAAGTTATTCAGCTTGATCTTAAGTGGTGTCTGTGATACTAGTTTTATGGTATTCATGGCTTGGATGCTCACCAACTAATTTACATTCAATGTGGCTGATCTTCACATCGGTTTGCCCTCTAACTTTTAATGTACAGTACAGATCATGTTACATCGCCTTGCTTGAGTTTGATCTTATCTGCTCCTAATGTTTCCAGCTGATCCAAGTCTGTCCCATCCCTCACTTCCTCATTGATCCACGTTTCTGTCATGCTGATCAAGACTTTGTTGTTCTGCTTCTCATTCCCTATTGCTCTCCTGTCTTGATTAAAACTATATTTTTCATATTCTCGCTACTAGTTGTTCATGTCACCATTCTGTTTCGGCCTTATGTTCGACTCTATATAACTTCGCTGTTCCATTCTAGTGGTGCATTTCCTTTACATGTCCTTTTTTCTCCACCAGTTTTCTAGGCGAAGTTCATTCCACTATTTCTTTCTTTAGTATTCGTTTCCCTTTCATGATTTCCGTCGCTGCTCATATCATGATGTCTGTTCATTTCACTTTTCTTTTTACTTACTGCTCTTCCCCTGTTATCGGATGTTTAAATATTTAAATTCTCACTTTTCTTACACCCCTGGTAATTCATATAACAGAAGCAGATGTCTGTTTGGCTTGCCTTTGAGAAGGCTTGCACTTATAGTCTTCTGTCCACTTGCAGATATGATATTTGTTATAGCATTTCCTCTGACATCAAAAACCCCAAACAGGACTGCTAGCGTGCGTGTTCTCTGGGTGATTATACTCACATTCATCAAAGTGCCTCCATCTGCCTCTTGAGAGAGAGAGAGAGAGAGAGAGAGAGAGAGAGAGAGATTTCAGCTAAAGCTAGAATATATTGTCTGTCACAAAGTCAATAGATATCGACCATATAATCAGTTTAAGTCTCCATCACTGCCAGGTTAATATCCGTGTACTCAGTTTCTGGAGTCAGCACGTCCACCTGAAGCTACGGAGAGAACGCCCAACCCACAGAAGTTACACACACACACACACACACACACACACACACACACACACACACATGTTAAAAAGGCAACAGTTTTCATAATAAAATTCTGAGACCTTTAGTGAGGTGGATACAAATATATGAACCGGCGGTGGAGCAGTGGCCGGGCCGGCGGTGGCCAGGTCTGGCCCGGCAGGGGGCCACTTTACCTGAATCTTGAGTCTCACCGACACGACAGAGCGGCCCCGAGGTCATGCCTCGGCCTCACGCTCGACGCCCATAAACTTATTAGGATGTTTCTCTCTTTCTTTACGTGCTGTTACAAGATAAGATGAATTATCGCAAACTTATTTCGGCGTGTCTACCTGTCAGGATATAAGAGTGATAAGGATTAAGAGAATATTTTCCATGTTATGCGCTTTCAATAATGACGGATGGCGCCACCTTAATATGCATAGTGGGGGCTGTATACAGTGTACAGGCCGTGAAATCAGGGCGAACAGCACCTGGCCATCCATCAAAACCCATCGTAACCTATAATCAACATTCTCGTTAACATATTCCCACTTCCCTGTTGTATCTGGACCTCTTCTCCTAAGGAACCTTATGATTTCAGGACTTTTCTCTCTACATCTGCGTTGTTGCTGAGTTCAGAGTAGCTCTCAGAATATTTCTAATCTCTGATCACAGGAGGTTTACTGATCGCTGCCAAATCATCAATGAGGAATTGTTTGATTCCTACGAAATTGTAATCGCATTAGACACGCTCGCGATTATCAACCTTGCGAGCTCCTGACGAGAGGGAATCGATTGCCAATGTCTACCTTGCGGCCTCCTCGCACAGGGTTCATATCTTTGAGACTAGCAAGATCTCCGATATTGGTAGTGAGGCCCTAAGCTGGCAGGAGTGTCGGTGGGTACGTTTAATACTTGGGTTTAAGCTTCAGCTTAGTCTACATGCTTTACTCAGAAGCAGATTGCTTACGGCTGGCCGGCTGCGTTTTTTTTTTTTTTATTTCTGAAATGTATATATTATCCTCCATTATTCCTGAACTTCTGTAGGTGTTATATAGCGCCTCTTAATGACCTGGAGCGAAGCTTATGGCTGTCAGACACCCGGAGTTCTGCTGGTAATGTGGAGCTTTGTACTGCTTTGTAGCAGACCTGTCTGATCATACTTCAAGCTGTGCAGTGTCTACTTGAAATACTTACCCTCCCTCCCATTCTCCCTCACGGTAGATCTGCCAGTTTTCTAGTCTACATAAAAAAAGCTGACTTCGTTCTTCCTCCAGTTTAAGTTTGTTTAATGAACGGTTTCATTTTGCTGCAACAATTTTGATTTTGTTAGCTTCCATCCGTCTCTTGCAAATCTTGCACTTAGTTGTCTGAGTTGATGGGGAAGAGCTGCCGATTAAACAAGCGTCTCGTTTATGCTATTTTCCAGTCAGTCTAATGCATGTATCCCCGATACGTTACCTCATCGCCGGTTCACCACGCATCTAAGGGTATGATATCTTCCTGCTCATTTACCATGTTTTTTTGGATATGATATGTACTTGCCGAGATAACAATCACGTCTTATCCGAAACCTTTTCGAAATACCAAGCATTTCTAATGCGATAAATTTCCCCCGATTTACCAGGAATCTCGGAATTAACAAGCAAGCATCTAGAATATGACACCATCCTCCCGATTTCGATGTAAGAGCATAAATACATATCTCGAAAAAAAAAAAAAGATAAGGAATAGTTAACTGTCGACTTTACGTACTAAGAGAATCCATATGATCATGTCCTTCAGTAACTCATGAAGAGAATCCTGGACAGTGTTTGCGATATTCACCTACGAATATCCTCTGTGAAAATCTGCTGATGGGGCCCACCGATCATACAATATCCTGGAACCAGTTTGTTCCAAGTATAAAAATGTTCTTGGGTTTAATCGTCAAACTGCAGACACTTAAATGCATTCCGGCACCCTTTAATGTCATGTACCCGAATCTTGGGCGGTGCTAATCTCGCCCCATCTCACACACATGCAAGGAAAAAAAAAGTTACGGTGTTAGATTTTCGACACTAGAGCAAAATGTGGCTTTCATTCTGTTACATTAACTCACGCTATTGCTGGAGCTTTTAGCCACTTGCTTCCGTTCAATTACCAACCAGGCTTAGACCAGTTGTATGTAATGAGGCCGAGGGTACAGCAAGTTTGGCAACGCCTGGAAGCCGAAGGTGGCTGGCTTACCCTGTTGGTTGCTTCCTGTGGATGCTTTAAATCTTGAATGCTTTTTATCTCGAGTCATTTGACAAAGATAATAAAGTAGACTAGTGCCGATGTATTTTTGGAGATGGGGTGCGATGTTGATGGCGAAAATGATATTCTTATAAGAATAAGATAATAGGGTTTTAAATCATGACAGTGGTGAAGTAAAAAGCGATGATAGTAATGCCATAAATGATAGTGGCGTTTATGATCAGTAGTGACTATGAGACAATAAATGACGTGATTCATAGCGCTATCGAGGGAGGATACGACAACAATTTTAAAGACAGGTTAATGAGAATAGTTTTGTTGTTAATGCATGACGACGATCTGGAAGATTGAGTTAATGAGAATTGTACTGTTGATGATAGTAATAATCTGGATGATAGGATTGATAATGGGAATGGTGTTGTTGGTAATAATGATGTGAAAGATAGAGTTAATGTAAATTGTACAATTGATGATACCATATTAACTCTTGTTACTTAATACATAAAATAGAGATGAGACATCATATTAATCGTATTCAACACACATTGCTCTTTGCCATTTAGTGACAGAAAGTTGATTAGCTTATTTAGCAAACTACAATATTTTTTCTCCTGCGTTAATCCCACCACGTTTTCCAGCTTTTGAGAAATAGCTGTAAATTTGCACGTATGTTGGAATTTTTTTCTTCTATCTTTTTCTTTTGTAGGTTGTATATTGAAGATGACATGACTGACTAAAGCTGTACTGAACCTTCCGAACCAACAGCTAGCGACACAAGGCTCGATAGAACTTCAACAGGTCGTGGAGGAGGGCTTGGGATTCCTAATTGTGTCTCAGGACTGACAACTGATAGCACTGTTGTTCTCATACCTGTTACTGTTGTTCTTGTACCTGGTACTGTTGTTTCCACAATTAGGACTGTTATTCCTAAACCTGGTACAGTTGTTCTTATGCCTTAGACTATTTTCTCCAACACCTGGTAGTGATGTCCCTATCCCTGGTACTTTCGTTACCATACTTGGTACTGTTACACCCATACCTGGCACTAGTGTTCCCATAACTGTTACCGTTGTTCTAATACCAAGAACTGTTGTTTCCACACCTGGTACTGTTGCTTCCATACTTGGTACTGTTGTTCCCTTACCTGGTGGTGTTCTTATACCAGATACTGTTGTTCCCATACGTAGTACTGTTGTTTCCATACCTGATGCTGTTGTTCCCATACCTAGAAAGGTTGTTTCCATACTTGGGACTGTTATTCCTAAACCTGGTACTGTTGTTCTCATACCTTAGAATATCTTTCCCATATCTGGTAATTTTGTTCCCATCCTTGATACTGTTACACCCATACCCGGTACTAGTGTTCCCATACCTGGAACTGTTGTTCTAATACCAGGTACTGTTCTTTCCATGTATGGTACTGTTGCTTCCAATCCTGGTATCGCTTTTATGCCAGGTACTGTTGTTCCCATACCTAGGACTGTTATTTTCATACCTGATGCTGTTGTTCCCATACCTGGTACTGTTGTTCTCACACCTGGTATTGTTGTTCCCATACCTATATCTGCTGCTGTTCTTCCCATACCTGGTACTTTCGTTCCCATACTTGGTATTGTTACACCTATACCAGGTTCCTGGTTAAATCCATACATGGTCTTGTTGTTCTCATACTTGGTACTGTAGCTCCTATACTTATTACTGTTGTTCCCTTACCTTTTACTGTTTTTATGATAGGTATTGTTACTCCCATACCTAGTACTGTTGTTCCCACACCTAATAATGTTGTTCTGATACCTGGCACTGTTGTGTTCATAATTGGGGGTCTTCTTTCCATACCTGGTATTGTTATTCTCATTCCTGGTACTGTTTGCCCATACATAGGACTGTTTTTCTCATACCTGGTTCTATCGTTTCCATAACTGGGCCTGATGTTACGACAGTCATTTGTCTGACGCTCTCTTGACATCTTAAAGATAGTAAGCCACGAAAAGAGTTTGAAACCTTATTTCTTAAAACTTTTATCACTTTTTTTTGTGTGTTCAGTAGCTGTTACACTATCATGTGTCATATGCAGAATGGGATGGTCTTCATAGCATATGAAATATGTGCTGAATTAGCGTAAAACATAGGCCTGAAATTGTATTACGTTCATGTATTACCCTTAAGTATTTTCAGTGCCATTCACAAAAAAGAAATTTATTTAGGTGTCATTCAACTCACTCAGGTGGAGCTCTTACAACATCGTCACTTTCTGTTGGCTAAGTTCTTCCCTGCTCGACCACAATCATATCGAACCCATCCCCGATGAGATAGCAGTGTGGACTGATTTTTTCATTTTTGCCGAATTGCGGTTAATTTGTTATGCACTCCTACCCATCCTGTGGGCAGTAGTACAAAAGAGGATAGAGAGTGCACAAAAGGACCAGGGACTAGGCCTTAATGATTAAAATGCATTATAGGTTACATAGTGAGAAGTGTTAACACGGTTTCGGTAACACAGTAAATGAATCGGAAGTGACGAGAGAAGTGCAGTGTGGGTGTGGAGCAAGGTGGTCGGCTTCCCAGTTGAGCTGCTCTTAATGTCAAAACAATTCTTTTATAGGTTTGTCTTGATGAGGAGGAGGATTAATGTTATTGTTGTTACTGCTGCGGATGTTGTCTCACAATAATGATAATGATAATGATAATAATCATTATTTAAAAAATAATAATGATACAACAACTAATAATAATAATGAAAATGATAATAATAAAAATAATAATAATAATAATAAAAATAATAATAATAAAAATAATAATAATAATAATAATAATAATAATAATAATAATAATAATAAACGGTTTTACTTAACAGCAGCCACAGGTCTGAATATGTACGAAGAGATAATCAAAAATATATAAACAAGGGTTGTATAATGAGATGGCTTGATATACAATCTACTGTTTGCTGATGATCACACTGGTTGGCTTAGGGGTGTTTCTGGAGCGTCTTGCAGAAGCTCGGATGAGTCCGATGCGCCAACCTGCAACTTGGAGACGAGGGATCTCTGGTGGCATGAGGTGAAGATGACGTGGATGATACCGTATTACTTCTTTTTTCCCCAAAACGTCGGATGAGGTCTAGGTGATGAGTGGCGAGAGATGGGAGAGACAGTGTCTCGAGCGGATCATAACAGGTGATGGAAGAGAGATCTAGGATGATCTTGTACGCTATTCTCTGCATCTTTTCTCGTGGCCTTTGTTGTGTGGTGTGGCGGCTGTGTCCAAGAACTGGGGCTCCACAAGACTTACCTGTAGCTGCTCACCTCACACTGCACACACGTGGCTGTGGTAAACACACCGACAACACAACCAGGCATTACTGGCCACAGTTCACCCACGGCCAGTGGACACTTGACAGGCCAGCCACACCTCCGCCACACTGTGGGCGGCCACACCCACGCTCCCCTCGCGGGTCCATAAGTCGATAGAGGCATCAACCACCCTGGGTATTTACGGCCTATTATCCGGGTTTACGAGGGGCCACAGTGCAGCCCGGGTAAGTGCTGGCGTCAGTTTGGAAACGCTGCAAACGTAACGCGGCGATACCGAGTCTGGCGATGACTCTGTCCGTCACTTAAACCTCCTTCACTCTAGGTTCCTTAACCCGAACCTCTCTCACCCTTGGTTCCTTAACTTGAAACTCTCTCACCGTGTGTCCCTTAACCTGAACTTCTCACCCTAGGGTCCTAAACTTGATCCTCTCTCACCCTGCGTGCATTAACCTGAACCTCTCTCACCATATGGGGAGGGGGGAATGTCACGGACGGACGAGGGGGCTCAGGACACTTCATCTGTGTCACGATTCTTGAGTGACACCATGGAGACACCTAACACTAAGTAACCACCAGGAACACCAATCAATGAAAGATTAGCTAAGCCAGCCGTACCGCCCTGCTGCTTAGCAACTGCAGGCAACAGGGGCTCAGGATGGCAATCCCTGAGGCAGTCGATGGGACGAAGCGAGGACTTTCTGTTGTCCTGGTTCACAGCGATCATTCATCGTAAACCATCAGCTGAGAGATTAAGTCTAACACCTCACTACGAACTGAGACTAGGTGTCCACACTTTGCCACCAGAGATGCGACGGGGAACGCTCCTAATGACCAGTGTAGTAATAAAGGTGGGAAAGGGGCAGGCTACAGTAGAATCATTAACAAATGATAATTTGCCTATAAGTGTCCACAGCCCTGGTACTGAGAGAGCTGCCTCCAGACTCAAGTTGGCTGGCTATCAAACAGCAGAGGAACCAGCAGTCGTCATTCTCTATGGGCAAATCCCAAGAGCACCGAGACCTGTGTCCAGGTAACGGACACAACGTGGTAGTGATGGGTGTAATAACCCAACTCGCACCTTCTGACGCACAAGAACCGACTGAAGAGGCTGTAGGCGTAGAGCTCGTAAATAATTTATTGGAACTGCATACGTGAGAAAGAGAGGAGCTATTTCACGTTACAAGGAGTAAATGATAAGCGTTATAAGGAGGAATCTCGACCTTCTGATGTATAAGTAACAGGTATAAGGCGGAATGTGATCAGAGATGAAATAAACATTAATTCTGAGGAAACCAAAGAAGCGAAACACACTGAACGTAGTCTACTGTCACTTGTTAGTTCTGTGATTCTCTATGATTAATATTACCTTTACTTATCAAAGGTAAAATGCTCATTCGAACAGCGCCGAGTAAAAGGCTAGCGTGGGACAGTCCTTTACTGTCAGACATAATGAAGGACTGGGATGAATTGAGACAGGATTTACAACGAGTTGATCAGCTGAGGATGCGAGGACGAGCGTTACAGTTGTCATTCTGTTGTGGGTTACGTTTATTTTGCGACGCGTCCAGTGCCGCGTATGGCGCTATGGCGTATATAGTTAGTGAGGATCAAAGTCAAATAGTCTTGTCTAAAAACAAAGGTAGCGCCCCCTGTCAACAGGCACTCTGCCACAATTAGAACTACCTGCCTTGTATGTCCACTGGGGTGCATTTAATTGGATATTTGGTGCCCACTTTGAATTTGGGTTTTACGAGTTTCTCCCTTTGGTCAGATGGCTCCGTATCAAGCCAAAGGGATGGCTTATAAACAAGGGTGACACAGCATACGTTACGGACAGAGTAGCAGAGATAAGGAGGAATTCTGGGAGGTGTGACACGACGATGAAGATGTCCACTGGGGACAATCCCTCAGATCTCTCATCCAGAAGACGCAGTATTCAGATGCCGAGGCGGCAGAATCTGTGGAGGACGCCTGGTCCGAGCTGGGTAGGAGATTCGAGCACGAGACATTTCGAGTTGCTGTCAACGAAACTGTCTCAGTAATACTTTATTGTGTCGTTTGTCTACCACTGCTCGATTACACGATGTTCTCTTAATACGAATCTTAATATCACCAGAAGGGAATCCGATTTTATCGAGAGACTGAAGCCTCGGAGTAATTTACCATTTCAGATGAGATATATTGGTTGTGTCACTCACAGTCTTCCCATTATGAAGTCAGGCAGCTTCTGATCTCGAAACAGATTTGTTCAGATGAGTTACAAGACTCAAAGGTTATGATTAGCCAGTTACGACTATATTTGGATTCAAATCAGCTGATTCGTTTTCAGTATCCAGTAGAAAATTCTGATCTATCCGAAGACGCTTGTCATCCCAGAATGCTGTCCCCTGTGGATCATTTGACAGAATCAATTATCATGAAATATCATCGTGAAGGTTCTAAAGTTGGAGCGAATTTCACTCTTAGTCAGGTTCGACCAGAATTCGGGAAGCAAAACATTCGGAAAATTGCTGAGGAAATGTGTGCACTGTCAACGGGTGAGTGGAAGAAGCTAAACATAACCAGGACCTCCAGCTCTCTTTAAGGGATGAGTTCGTTTCATTACATCCCTCCACACAGCAGGTCAACAGCGAAGCTATCAGACTGAGCAGAAATGACATTCCGTCTGCCAACAAGTATCACATCTGCTTGTTCTCTTGTGCAGCGATTAGTAGAGATGCCCGAGTGCAGTCGACACGAGAACTATCAGCCCAAACAATTTTGTTGCTTTTCATAAAGTTTTTCGTCAGACTTTCTTTACCTCAGTTAATGGCCTTTGATAATGGAACTAATTTTACGGCTTCTGCCAAATTTCTGAAGGAGTTAACTATAAAACTATCGGTTCTGATACTTTTGAAGTACTACAATTTGTCGTCTTTCGTATTCATAAGCAAAGCGGTTTCTACAAACGATTAGTCATTATCACTAACAACATCTTACAAAAGGTGTTGCAAAAATGAAAGATTTCTTCAAAGGAACTCGATATGATATTAACAGAAGTTGAAGCGGTAGTCAAAACTAGGCCCTCGACTTACCTTAGTGCAAAGTTCACCGATAAAATGGTCCTAACTTTTTCTTACCAGTGAAAAATCAATAAAACGAAACCTTCCCTTCCATGGTGGAACCAGATCCCAAAGATGTCCCCTACCTTGAGAGCAGCGAGTCACAAGTACGTTAAGTTAGACTGAGCAATAGGTTGGTTGCATTCAAAACCCTCTTTGCGTTACGCGAGATACACTATGATGCGGATAAAGCGATTAAAACTTGAGAAAGTTTACAGAGGAGATGTTGTCTTGGTCGAAACCGATTAGTTCAGAGACTACTAGCCAGGTGAAGATGGAAATGTTAGGTTGGTCGAAGAGTTTTAGTCGTATCTTAACCCAAGAATAACTGATTCCACTGGAAGCTGATAACTTGGAATCTGATCCTAATTCGGCCAAGGATGATGGCAGAGCTCATGAGAGAGTGTTCCAGATTCCAGTCCAGGAGATTTTATCAAGGCGCAATCCAAACGTCGGCTTGCTTCAAGAGGCGGAGGACTCAAAAGCCCTTTTGATTAGAGAAGGGAAGTTGTAACGCTTCCATGACGACCCATCATGAGAGGGTCTGGAAATCTGTCCACTCCAAGACAGTTCGTTACATTTCTTATTAATGGAATGGATGCATATATTACAACGGGTGTTCGTTTTAAAACACGGGGTTTCTGTTCGTGGCTGTCACGCGAGAGTTTTACGCTATGACTCGGGATCTCCATTTCTGTTGACATGTCTTATTTACGTGACTAAGTTGATTTTTTATGCTAATATTCGCTTGAGAATACAGGACTCTGTTTCGGCTCGCCACTTAGTCGCATGCAGTCGACATGTGTTATACATGCGAGGAGGTTACCCAAATTTATGGCGAGATATTGAGATCGAAGCTAAACTGTGCCGTATAGGATTGCATTGAGGGAACATTAATTCGGGGTAAAATATCTGCTTATTTAGGCAAAGTTATACCAACACCTACTTCAAGTTACACCATTCCCTAAATGAAGTTATACTATTGCCCACGTGAAGTAGTTAAATCATTAGCTCACTGTACAAGTGAATCGTTAGAATGTGCATGTGCCGTACGGGTGAGTCTAGTCATCTCGTTCGTCTGAACCCTTGGTGATGAATTCAGATTCACTTCTGCCTCTCAAAATGACATGAATACTGACGAACGCGTGGGTAGGATAAAGGATAACAATTCACAAAGTTGCGATACAAACTTTTTTAATCTTAAGCGGAAGCGAGCCGTTGAGAGATTCTGGCGTTAAATTGATTCGAGTTAATGGCAAAGTAATAAAGACAAATTTCCCCTTCTTTTTGAAATAATAATTAGAATTTTGAGTTCGTGATAAAGGCACCGATAATAGAAGTGATACTTCACAAATCGGCTGTTATGATCTTTCGTGATAACTTCACTTTAACGAACTATACTAAAGAGGAAATGACGTCATAGAAAGCCACCCTCGCGCTCTCGGGAAGACGTCACTCTAGCAGTACACTGTGGACGGTGAGAACGCTCGGATTTGCGACAGGGTCGCATTTGAGTAAGACTGTGCGAGCCGAAGGAGACTCTCAGCTCTTACGTGTGGTACGGTCCCGTCTTCCTTGAAGGCCACCAAGACCAGGCATCCAACTTAATGACTAACCCTTATGGGAGGATGAACAGCTGGGGTAAACTGTGGACCGACTGCCGCGACCAGGAGACGAACCTCTGCAGGCTCGACCCCAGGCGGCCCGTGAAGGCGTCACGGTCAGGAACGCTAAAGCTACACCACCGAGGTGTCGCTACTACTGAGGGAAAGAACAAGAGAACTTCCTAAAGACAGTTCAGTTTCTTGTGTTCTGCCATTGTGTGGTCCAGCACCTGTCCACCATGCTTACACAGCCCACATATTCCATAATTCAAGTAAGATATACACACCAACCCCCGCAGGGTCAACTTTTATTGCACAGATGTTGAAAGAACTGCGTGATGACCAGTAAGTGTAACGAATCGAAGCGCGACGCTTTAGTTCGTAATGTGAGCGGTTTACACGGCTGGTGCGTGCTTACGTGAAGCCTTCTACTTATTCCCCAGAACCATCATTCGTAGGATCATACAGAAACAAAGAAATTAAAGTATATTAACAAATTTAGGGGAAGGAAAAAAAAAAAGGATGGAATCATATGATTTATATGAAGGGGAGTCAGTCCATTGGGATGCACACGTCTGAGACACTGACCTTATAAGAACGACAAACACGAAAAAATCAAACGATTCGGCATTGCATTCAATGTTTTCGAAAATTCCCTTTAAAAAAAATCGTAAACAGTCTTGTGTACAATGTTAGGCTATGAATATCTATATTTTGTAACTAAAAATAACGTAAAATAAAGCCATCGACGAGAACGGCAACAATTCCAAGGAAAACGGACGCTGCCAACCATATCAAATATACATGTAATTTTCCCGGGACTCCAACACGCGACTGACATACATCAGCCATCACAGCACTTCGTCAGCAGCAGGCAGGGGGCACCTTTGTCAGCACGACATGACACCTTGCTCAACCCAGTTAGAGGCAAACAGATCGTTAGCCTCACTTGCTTAATAATTAAATCTAGCGACCGACCAGACGGCAACACCTGACGGGAAGGTAGACTTTACCACATGTTTAACCTTGATGTTGACATAACACGGGTTACCATATGTTTACAGTATGGATTGACGTGACAAGTGCTACCACATCTGAACAATTTTACCACTACGCGCCTGAGAAACGAACCCAGGCTTCCGTGAACAGCAGTCGGACGGCGTACCGCTGCTATCTGCAGCCCCAATGCCCCCCCTCACTCACCGTGGGCGTGTAGAGGGAAAACAGGCCGCCCACTCCCTGGTCCTGAGGACGCTGCAGATCAGCTCACGGGCATTTCGGTGTGTGGACGGAGCACTGGAGTCGTGGACAGCCGTTCCAGGGTTGCAGGTTTTGTTCCATCGGTGGTCCAATGGTAAGCTTTATGCATGCTGTTGTCGGTAGTCTGGGTTCGACTCCCGGGCGCGTAGTGGTAAATTCTTTTAGTTGATATACATGTGAACATAACATGCTCTGGTATTCATTACATTTTCTAATATTCATTTTCATGAAACCGTACGTACTCAGGTCCTAGCATGTATGATTACATTCAATCGCAGTGTAATCGATTACTTTCAAGAAATTGATATAATTACTTCACAATGATTAATAATTATCTCTAAAATCATCACGATTTTTACGATTTCATTAAGAGTTACTTTATTCCCATGAAGATCAAACACTGCTAAGTGTTACATATAAAAAACGAGACAAAACGTGTCCAGCTACTTAACGCAACGTGTGCGATTCTCACCACTTGTGAGTCGACCTCACACCAGCAGCTGCTGGCCCTGTGGGAGCACCTGGCTCGGCCGACGTCATCCGCTGCTCATCTGCGCTTCTCTCTGCTTGCTGTGAGAGTGTTCAACCCTGGCTGACGTCAAAGTCTTCCAGATGTCTTATCTATCAAGGGAATCAAGTCTTCATAATGTGGCATCTATCGCTGGTTTCAAGACTTATACATCTATTATCAATCAGTGACTTCAAGTCTTTTCATGATGCATTATCTATAAATGTCTTCAGGACTTCAAGGTATATAATCTATCAGGCGGTTTCAAGTCGTCGAAATGTATTATCTATCAGTGGCATTAAGTCGTCAAGATCTATTATCTATCAACGGCTTCATGACCAAAAGATGTATTTACTACGATACAACAGGTATAGTAATGCCCAAACTGAAAACAAATAAAACTTACAATATATTAGGCTATGGAAATGTCTTAGTTTTTCTTTCAAACATAATTATTAAGTAATTAATACTTTACTGTGAAAGTAATCGTAATCAATTGCATTCCAGCTTATGTAATCGTAATGATAATTTGAGTAAATAATCGCAGTGGTAATGGATGAGCAGGTGAGGTCACCAGGCCTGGACTCCTCCTGTGGTGACGCAGTCACAGTCACTACCACACAGGTCCTCGTGAAACACAAGAACCCTTACTACTCCCAACATATAACCTGGTATTCAACAAAGAGGTGAAAATATTTAAAATCAATGCATGAAAGTAGTAAAAATATAAAGAATTATTCAACCGCACCAACCGGCATGGAGGGAAGTAGTTAACATATTTGGGAAGGCTAGAGATGGCACACGAGATGCCATACGAGTCTTTCTATAAAGTAAATATTTCAAAACACTTGCGAGTCTTTATGACGCACGAGTCTTCCAGAGTGATATATGTGAGTGGAGTGTGACGCTCATTCTCGAGTGCTGGGTGGCGACATCATCAGTCACAGAGCCGCCGCCGCCTGACCTGCCCTCTGTGATTATCAACTGACATGACCTTTATCTCCAAGGGGGTAAGGGGGCGCCCCACGGCCTGGCTGATCTCATCTGGGTTGCAGCGTAAGAAGAGAAAGGTCAAAGCCAACCACCTTCGATCCTAATTACAGAAGTTCCGCCTCCTTTGGGTCTTTGCCAATCAAAAACGCCTACAGTCCCCAAAATTATCTTTCATCTTCAAAGAAACTCCCTCCTGACCTGAGGCTAGACGCCCTCATGTAACCGACCATTACCGAAGGGGAGTTAGTTAAGCTGTCGATATGGCTCAGAAGTCAGGAACCCTACCTAGGCTATGTGACTCCAGACTCTTGGAGCCCTTAGGGCGGCTCCTCCGTCAATTGCTGTCCACAGTGTGATTCCCTGACGTTTCATCTTCCTGGCAGGTGTCTTATCTCTGACGTTTACCTTCAGCATCCGGCAGAGGAGAGGACTCATGCGACAAGTCCCCCTCCTTCAGAAGTTCCACGAGACTCCGTAGATAAGCCCTCCTACAGGAATCCTGTATTGGACTTCATTACCTCTATACACGACCCATTAAAGCACTGTGTTTTTGTTGTTACTGAAGTCTCTCAGTCCATCATTAAACCGCATTAAGCATAAGCCTTAAAAGAGTACACTTAACGAGTCTTCCCAGCGGCATGTGAGTCCTTCCAATGACATGTGTCTTCCCAGTGGTATGTAAGTCTTCCTAACGGCATATGTGTGTATGTGTAAACACACATAGAAGTTAAGGTATGGGACATATATAAAAGGTTAAGAGACGGGGCAACATGAGTGTAAGTATCTCTACGTAATACACAAACAGTAATTTCTCACACTCAATGTTCAAGAGATGGGGCGCCATGAATGTAAAACTCCCTTCCCGTAAGGTACAAATTGGTAATTACCCACACACACACACACACACACACACACAACGTACGTACACCCCTCAGTGACGCGACAACCTGCAACACACAAACAGTAATGACAGCGTTGGTGAGGGTCCCGCCACACCACCACAGTCGTCCCTGGACACAAAAAGAAAGGTTGTTAAGATACCCGAGCCTATGATCCTCCAGCGCGCAGTCATCAGCTCAAGGAGATAGCGAGTGTTCGAATCCTTGATGCATCTCGCCCGAGGAAATTGTTCGAATCCCTGATACACCTCGCTCGAGGGAACTGTTTGAATCTCCTGATACGTTTCACCCGAGGGAACTATTCGAATCATTGATACATCTCACCTCTGGGAATTGTTTGAATATTTTCATACAATTCACCTGAAGGAACTGTCCGAATCCTTGATACACCTCGACGAGAGAACAGTTCGAAACACTGATACACTTCATCCCAGAGAATTGTTTTAACCCTTAATAAACCTTTTCCGAGAGAACTGTTCGAATCCCTGATACACTTCATCTTGGGGGGGGGGGGGAATATCCGAACCTTTGATACACATCGCTTAAGAGAACTGTTCGAATCCCTGCTACACCTCATCCGTGAAAACAGTTCAAATATTTGACACACCTCGTTCGAGGAAACAAATCGAATCCTTGAGACTCCTCACCCGAATGAACAGTTCGAATCTATGATGCGCCTCGCCCGAGAGAACTGAGCGAATCTTAGATAAAGCTTGTCCGAGGCAACTGTTCGGATCCTTGGTGCACCGCTCCCGAGAGAACTGTTCGAATCGTTGCTACACCTACCCGAGGAATCCTTTTTGAATCTTTGATAAATCGTGCCCGAGAAAACTGTTCGAATCCTTGGTACACCTCGCCCAAAGGAACTGTTCGAACCCTTGATACAACCCGCCCAAGAGAAATGTTCGAATCTTTGATACACCTCATCCGAGAGAACTGTTCCAGTCCTTGATAAACCTTGCCTGAACGAACTGTTCGAATCATTGATACAACTTATTCGAGGGAAATGCTCGAATCCTTGATTCAGCTCGCCCGAGGAAACTGTTCGAATTCTTGATAAACCTCGGCTGAAGGAACTGTCGATCTGAATCGGATTCGAGTTTTGTGAAGAACCATACTGAAGCCCCAAATCTTGCTGGGTTCTGTGTTCTTGTTGGGAGAAAGAAAGAAAAGTGACTTAATGGTCACTCCACGTCGTCTCTGACAGGAAAAGGGGTAAAGTCTTTCCGATTAGTTTTAGCAAGAGTTGGCCTGCTGGAGCCGAGTTGGTGGTCGACAGAGATACTTGTCTTCTTGTGCCTCCTGGACCTCCTTCATTTCCTCAACTCGTCCTAACGAAGCCGCTGGCCAGCAACAGCCTCCAGTATCAGGCTCCCCTTGATCTTCTAAACATCCCAAGGAAGGGAATAGAAAGAAGAAGAAACTACGAAGAGGAGGAGGAGGAGGAGGAGGAAGAAGACAAGACTGAGGACAATGAAGAATAAAGATCACAATACAGACGATTGCTAGTGATGACAAAGGTGAAAATGAACATATACAAGCGATAATGATAGTGATAGTGATAACGATAGTGACAGTGATAAATGATGGCTGATCATACTAGGATATGGTAACTCTGGTGCCCTTGCTTCGACTCCCAGCAACTGAAGGCGTGATATCTCCATGGGAATTAAGTCTCACTTGACAGGTAGAGCATCAACCACAATTGTCACCTGACAGACACACCGTCAAACACAAAGCTCATCTGAAAGATGTACATACATGGCAGGGGTACAGAGTGGGGGTACATGGCAGGGGTACAGAGTCGGGGTACATGGCAGGGGTACAGAGTCGGGGTACATGGCAGGGGTACAGAGT
>JAYMFT010409721.1:0-18331 GCA_038088735.1 Panulirus argus | reverse complement strand
TTGCCACGGTACAATGTAACTTTGAAATCCAGCCAGCAGTCTTACAATGTGCAGCACCGATACTTGATATCTACACATCTCCCACCCCCTTTGCGCTCGTAGCACAGTCTCGAGCGGAACACTGACTCCTTCAAGCGAGTCGAGGTGGAAAAAGAGTGGTATTGGGAGGGTTCAGTGATGGCTCTCTTTCCTGGCCAGCGCAAGGGGACACAGGACTTGGGGGAGGGGTCATCACTTGTATTAAACACTGGGCATATATGTCTTCGGTTTCAAAACCAAATTCGACCACTAGGAAGGCGCACCTCGTACTGTTTTGACCTGCCTTGGCCCATCACGATGCCGACCTTGTCCCATCAGAGCATAGTGGCGTCCTGTATTGTGTCTCGCTGGCCGATGGTGAGCTTGGTTAGAGGGCAGGCATGAGAACTGTAGCAGCTCATGACCTGGTCAGTGTGGGCAGCAGTATGACGGTAGTAGTCCTCAGTCTTAGTTTGCCACTCGTCCATGCATGACAGTTGGTGGGTCAAAACACAGGTGCAGAGAAGGCAGCCGTAGAGAATCTGTGCAGGGGAGCGTCCTGCAGGGGTAGGGATGTTCCAAAGCTCCAGCAGTCTTCTATCAAAGTCTTCGCAGTCAATGTTTCCTGACGGGGTGGTCTTGAGGATAAGATGTTTGACTGCTTTAATGCCACTTCAGCATGTCCATTAGACTGAGGGTAATGTGGAGAAGTAATGAGGTGGTGAACGCCCCAGCGGTTGGTGAAGCGTTTGAAGTTTTGGCTGGAGAATGGGGAACCTCCATCAGTCCATAAGCGGAGTGGGACACCAACCTCACAGAAGTAGACACAGAACATTCTTGAGACTCTGGCTGGGGTCGTGTCACATCCACAGGGAACAACTACAGGCCAGCCTGAAAGTCGATCAGCAATAACAAGGAATGACTTCCCTATGACGTGAAAGAAGTCAGCTGACACACTTTCGAAGGGCCAGGACGGGTTGTCGTTGCACATGTAGGGTTCCTGTTGCTGGCTGGGGAGAAGCTGTTGGCAGGCCTTGCAGGCGTCTACTGTACTCTTTATATTGGCATCAATGTCTGGCCAAAATACTGTCTGCCTTGCACTACATCAAGTAGCTTCGATCTCTCGGTGGTTGTCATGGAGGCGAGCCAAGGTACGTCTACAGAGGGCTGCAGGGATGACGATCCAGGGCCCGTACAACACTAAGTCTCCATCTGCGTAAAAGCTGTCTGCAGTTTCCTATACGGGAGGGCGGAGGCATGGAAGTCATAGCGGTTGGTGGGAAACCCATTGGAGATGTAGTGGATGAGGTGACTGTAGTGTTGATCGTGAGATGCAGCGGTGCGGGCCTCCTGTAGGGTCCTATCTTCTTCAAGGATGGGTCCTGTTGCCTGGTCGTCGGCAGAAGTGGCAGTGCTGGCGACAATGCACCTGACAAGGGCAGTTGAGGTGGTGCAGTCTTCCTCATCTTCAGGTGTAGGGCGCTGGTCAGGGAGTGAGACAGGGCGTCCAGTATACAGAGTTGTTTCCCCACGCGCCAGACTGCAGTGAAGATGTAGGGGGCCACTTTCACCTTAATGCGTTGTAGGCGTGGATTCTCAAAGGCATCCAGGGTGTAGAGGATGAGAATCGGCATCAGGGGGCAATGGTCAGTCATCAAGGTAAAATGTTGAAGTCCAGATAAGTATAGGCGGCACTTAGCCATGGCCCAAGCGACTGCAAGTAGCTCCGCTCTATGGTAGCGTAGCAAGTACCTGTGTCCATGAGAAAACGAGAGCCACATTGGACAAGATGCATCTGACCGTGACCATTGTCGTGAAGTAGGGCGTAGCCTAGTCCGTACAGGCGTGAGGTGTCTGTCTACAGGATCATGGGCGAGGCTGGGTTGAAGGGTGCCATGACAGGTGGTGAAGTCAGAGCTGCCTTGACCTTCTTGAACGCTTGCTCATGGTCAGGGGTCCAGATGAAGGAGCATTTGGGGCTCATGAGCAGGCATAGGGGCTGTGCTGCAGCTGATATGTCTGGAGTGAAGTTGGCGAGTTGATTGGTGAGACCCATAAATGACCTGAGGTCCGTGACGTTGGATGGTGTAGGGAAGTCACGTATCGCGGATACCTTGTCGGGGTCTGCTGTCATGCCGTAGGTGACAGGATGTAACCACAGACATTAACCTGAGGGGCAGCTACGGTGAACTTCTTCTTGTTGAGGGTGATGCCGTATTGATGGCACCTGGTCAGCATTTGGTGTGTGTGTTGTAGGTGGGAAGGGATATCCTCATCAAACAGAAGGATGTCATCTACGACGTTCACACAGTTGGAGATGCCTTGTAGGGCCGTATCTCCATGGAGACTGTAGGCATCACCTGTTGCCGAAAACCCCATTGGGCCACGACAGTGCTGGAACCTTCTGTATGGAGTTATGAACATGGTCAGATGGCAGTCCTCATCCACTAACTCCATCTGCCAGTAGCCATGTAGGGCGTCCGCTGTGATGAAGTACTTCGCAGTAGGAAAGATGCTGCGGACGGTGTCGTGGGGCATGGGTGGTGGGTGTGTAGGGCGGGTGACCTGAGAGTTTAGGCGGGTGTGATCCACAGTGATGCAGACACCTCTGGCCTTGGGTATCAGGACCATGAGGTAGCACCATTCGGAGGGTTCATCGCCTACAGGTGTGATGATTCCTTGTTATACTAAGGAGTCGAGTTCTTCTTTCACTTGATCCCTGAGGGCGAACAGAATGGGCCTAGGCGTATGTACAGTGAAAGGTGTAATGCCGGGTTTCAGGTGGATCCAAATAGGAGGACCTGCCATTCTCTTTAGTGGCTGAGTATACAGATCCACCTTGGAGACTGGATGTGATGGAACTGGAGGTGATGAATTGAAACTGTAAGTTCTTAACACTTCCCTTTATTTACAATAGACAGATAGACAAGCGTGAGAGCATCGGGTAGCATCCGATGCTCATCACAAATCTGCAGGTACTGCAAGCTCACGCCATGCACATGCGTGGGGGAGGCAGCAATGTTGCCATGGTACAATGTAACTTTTGAAATCCAGCCAGCAGTCTTACAATGTGCAGCACCGATACTTGATATCTACACACCTCCCTCCCCCTTTACACTCGTAGCACAGTCTCGAGTGGGTCATTGACTCTTTCCAGCGAGTTGGGGTGTTCTGAAGCTCCAGCAGTCCTCTATCAAAGTCTTCGCGGTCGATGTTTCCTGATAGGGCGGTCTTCAGGATAAGATGTTTAACTACTTTTACTGCTGCTTCTGCATGTCCGTTAGACTGAGGATAATGTGGAGAAGTAATGAGGTGGTGAACACCCCAGTGGTTGGTGAAGCGTTTGAAGTCTTGGCTGGAGAATGGGGGACCTCTGTTGGTCAATAAGTGGAGTGGGACACCAACCTCACGGAAGTAAACACAGAACATTCTTGTGACTCTGGCTGTGGTCGTGTCACATCCTTAGGGAACAACTACAGGCCAGCCTGAAAGTCGATCAGCAATAACAAGGAATAACTTCCCTGCGACTTGAAAGAAGTCAGCTGACACACTTTCGAAGGGACGGGATGGGTTGTCGTCACACACGTAGGGTTTCTGTTGCTGGCTGGGGAGAAGCTGTTGGCAGGCATCGCACGCTTCTACTGTACTCTTTATATCGGCGTTGATGCCTGGCCAAAATACTGTCTGTCTTGCACAACGTTGAGTAGCTTCGATCCCTCGGTGGCTGTCATGGATGCGAGCCAAGGTGCGTCTATGGAGGGCTGCAGGGATAACGATCCAGGGCCTGTAGAACACTAATTCTCCATCCGCGTAAAGGCTGTCCCGCAGTTTCCAATACAAGAGGGCAGAGACATGGAGGTCGTAGCAGTTGGTGGGAAACCCATTGGAGACGTAGTGGACGAGGTGACTGTAGTGTTGATCCTGAGATGCAGCGGTGCGGAGCTCCTGAAGGGTCCTATCTACTTTGAGGATGGGTCCTGTTGCCTGGTCATCGGTGGAAGTGGCTGGCGATGATGCACCTGACATGGGCAGTTGAGGTGGTGCAGTCTTCCTTATCTTCAGGCGTAGGGCGGCTGGTTGGGGAGTGAGACAGGGTGTCCGGTATACAGAGTTGTCTCCCCGTATGCCACACTGCGGTGAAGATGTAGGGGGCCATTTTCACCTTGAGGCGCTGTAGGCATGGATTCTCAATGGCATCCAGGGTGTAGTGGTTGAGAATCGGCATCAGAGGGCGATGGTCAGTTATCAAGGTGAAATGTTGAAGTTCAGAGAGGTATAGGCACTTAGCCATGGCCCAAGCGACTGCAAGTAGCTCCAGCTCTATGGTGGCATAGCGAGTTTCTGTGTCCATGAGAAAACGAGAGCCACACTGGATGAGATGCATCTGACCGTGGCCATGTTTTGAAGTAGGGCATAGCCTAGTCTGTACAGGTGTGAGGTGTCTGCAGGATTACGGGCAAGGCTGGGTTGAAGGGTGCCAGGAGAGGTGGTGAAGTCAGAGCTGCCCTGACCTTCTTGAATGCTTGCTCATGGTCAGAGGTCCAGATGCCTTGTTGGGCCATATCTCCATGGAGACAGCAGGCATCACCTGTTGCCGAAAACCCCATCGGGCCACGACAATGCTGAAACCTTCCATACGGAGTTATGAACGTGGTCAGATGGTGGTCCTCATCCACTAACTCCATCTGCCAGTAGCCGTGTAGGGCGTCCGCTGTGTGAAGTACTTTGCAATAGGAAAGATGCTGCAGACAGCATCGTGGGGCATGGGCGATGGGTGTGTAGGGCGGGCAACCTGAGAGTTTAGGTGGGTGTGATCCACAGTGATGCGGACACCTTTGGCCTTGGGTACAAGGACCATGGGGTGGCACCATTCGGAGGGTTCGTTACCTGTAGGCGTGATGATGCCTTGTTGTACAAGGGAGTCGAATTCTTCTTTCACTTGATCCCTGAGGGTGAACGGAATGGGCCTAGGCGTATGTACAGCGAAAGGTGTAGCGCCGGGTTTCAGGTGGATCTGCACTGGAGGACCTGCCATTTTCTTTAGTGGCTGAGTCTGCAGATCCGTCTTGGAGACAGGGATGTCGCTGAAGTGGCAGAGAAAGTAGTCCTTGGTAGCTGCAGGCGATGTCATAGTGGAGGCAGAAATCTGGGTACATCTGTTTGACATGTGTAACCTTGAGGATGGGCTTTGGGAAGTCTAGTGGTACTATGGCGAAGGCTCAGCAATGTCCACAGGAGAGAAGGGCGGTCTGGATACCCTCATGAACATGTATGGTGGCTAGGCACGACCTGTTGCCGAGGCGAAGTGTCGCCTGGAAACATCCCACAACAGGTGTCATGGAGGATCCATTCACTGTTGAGACGTAAGTCATGGGTGGATGTGAAAGTCTTGACCGGAGTATGTGTAGTACATCCAAGTGTGTGGTGCCAATCACTGTGATGTCTGCACCTGTGTTGGGGGTTAGCTGGAGACGTAATGAGATGTCACCGAAGGACAGGCAGACAGTGAGAGGTGTGAGGGACTCGTTATCTGAGGTGGCACCCACAAGACGGCAGCCGGTGTGTGACTTGGTAGATGACGAAGGGCAGGGTCCACTTGAGCGTGAAGATGAGGCTAGAGACTCGGTCCGATTCATCGTGGTAAACCTGCACATCTTAGTAAAGTGTCCCTGTTTCTGGCAGGCAGTGCACTGGGCGTCCTTAGCAGAGCATTTCTAGGTGAGGGGCCAGTGACCTGTGCGTCTGCAGTTAATGCAGGTGGCACCCATGGCTGGGTACTGTCTAGAGTCGTGCCTGTGAGAGCAGTTTTGACAGGGGGCACTGTTGGTTGATTGCTGGTCTGTAGACTGGTGAGAATGCTGGTCTGGGGAATGATGAGATCGCTGGTCTGGAGAATAATGAGAAGTCTTTTTCTGCAGGTGCTGGTTCCTCTTGTATGAAGATACTGTGCTGATATGGCTAGGAGCAGATGCAATGACTGATACAGTCGCTTGTGTGGACTCATAAGAGCAGCAGCAGGTCACAAAGTCTGTGAGAGTGGATGAGGGTTGGAGGGGGATAAGGAATTGTATTAAGTCTTCACCCCTCATGCCCTGGATGAGGGTTGGAGGGGGATAAGGAGTCGTATCAAGTCTTCGCCCCTCACGCCCATCAAAATTACTATCTACAATTGCCGTTCAGTGCAGGAAGTGGGGTTGCCAGTGTATAAATCAATTTCATTGGCAAGATCCTTGAGACATGCGTAGTAGTCTACAAACGATTCTCCCACAGCTTGTTTACAGAACAACAAGTCCCTGCGGCATAAGGCTTCATTTCTGAGGCTGCGAAAGTGCCTCTGTAGGGCATCCAACACCTATGTGGGGGAGAGTGATGTGTTGTGAGGGATGCCCAGTGTTTTCGTAAGCAGGCGCTGAACATTCAGGGAGATGCAAGTCCTCAGGTGGATCAGCTGGGCAGTTTGATGTAAGCTGTCAAGTCCAACTAAGGCTGCATAGTCTTCAAAACGGAGCCTCCACTGGCGAAACACTTGATACATTGCATCTTGTTGTAGAAGAGGAGGGGGATGGACTGTAGGCTTGCTAGAAACCGGGGGTGTATGTACGTGTGGGGCTCCTGACGGCGTGGTGTGCACTGCAAAGCCAGGGGGCAGAGGAGCAGGTGTGGTGTCAGGCTGCTGTAGTTGCTGAGACTGTGATGGGGCAGCCAGCTGTCCTGATAGCAATGTAAAAGGATCCGTAAATCGCTCCATTCCATTTCTGAAGGCCTGCTCTCCTTGTCTCCGTCGAGCATGCTCTTGTAAGCTGGAAGTTTGAAGCAAGTTTATAAGATGCAGTATGTCGTTATTGTAGTCGCCTTTTCTGTTGGGGGTCAGGGGAGGAGGGAGGGTCAGGCCTGTATCATCATCAGCTGTGAGGAGATGCATGGATCCATCGTCTCCCTGCGGATCATTTATCTGATCCGCTCCATTTAGATCCACGAACTCAGATGACTGTTCCTCTTGCTGAGCCATGTTGAGTTGGGTATCCTCGGAGAGCTTAGGATCTGTAGAGTGCCAGGGAAATGTCCAGTTCGCTGTAGGTAAATCCAGGAATGCACCAGTAATAGTTGAAATGAAATGATCTTGGTGATAGGCTGGTTGGTTAAGCGAGCGAGTGGAGGTGGCTGCGTGCATACGTGTGGGGCGGTGATGGGCGAGGCTTAGTCAGCCAGAGCAAAATGGCAGCTTGCTTGAGGGGACACACCAGGCAGTCTCTGAGCCGCACCAAATTTTGAGCAGGGAGTTTGCGGCTCGCAATACCACACTGCACTGTAACACTGTCACGCAGACACTCTAACACTGCACTGCATAAACACTGTAGCACTCCTGGAGACACTGTAGCGAGTATCCTGGGTCACTAAGAAATCCATCGTATGAGCTGAGAGGTAAACGCTGTGTAATGGCAGAGTCCTGCTCGAATTTTGTAACGTTGGGCCCAGCTGATTAAAGTCTTTGTCAAGGGAGCGGCTACTCGTCACTGCGCCATGGATGTGATGGAACCGAAGGGTGATGAATTGAAACTAAGTTCTTAACACTCCCATTTATTTAAAATAGACAGATAGACTAACGTGAGAGCATCGGGTAGCATCCAATGCTCGTCACAAATCAGCAGATACTGGCGGGAAAGCAGAATGTTGCCATGGTACAATGTAACTTTGAAATCCAGCCAGCAGTCTTACAATGTGCATCACTGATACTTGATATCTACACACACATGACTCCCCAAAATCTTTCAGGGATGATGACCAGACATTAGTAAGATAGAAAGAATATCATCAATGGATCTCACTTTACGGAAGCCATACTGGTGATCAGAGAGAAGACTGTAATTCTTGAAGTGTCGCAGGATATGGGAGTTGAGGAGGGATTCAAAGACTTTGGGAAATGGTAAATGTTGAAGCAGTAGGATGATAGTTAGAGGGATGAGAACGGTCACCTTTCTTAGGGATGGGATGTATCAATGTATGTTTCCAAGGAGAAGGAAAAGTTTTGGTTTTTAAACAGAAATGAAACATGAGCAAGCACAGATGCCAGTTCAGAGGGACACTCTTTTAGTACACAGGGATGGACGCCATCAGGACCATAAGCCTTGCTGTATCTAGAGAGATTAGCACTTTTAAGACAGTCTGAAAAGAGATTATGCAAAGGGGCATAGGATTAGTAAGAGGAGCATCAGGGGATGAAGGAATGTTAAAATCATCCAAGGTGGAGTTAAGAAATAGGAACCAAAGAGAGTTGCTTTGTCCACAGCAGGGACAGCTATAGTACCATCAGAACGGACAAGTGAAGGAAAGTCAGAGCAACAGAAGTTGTTAGAGATGCCATTAGCTAAAGACCAGAAAGACTTATCAGTGGATGACGAGGAAAGGTTATCACACTTCCTTTAACTAAAGGAATGCTTTGCCTCACGGATAACGTGCTTGCAGCGATTACGAGCAGTGATAAAAGCTGAATTGGAGCAGAGGAAGGAGTGTCTCACCTTTAACAGGCTACTGGCAGAGGGCAACTTTAGTGCATTGTTTGCAGAGGCTTCTTCCGAATATTCATACTGACTACTTTTTCTTAATGCTCCAGCCTGATCCATTGCCTGAATGGCCTCAGAACAGGAATGGTTGAGCCATGGACTGGATGAACAGGTTGTCTTGGAGGAAGAGGGGATAAATGCTTCAATTCCCACAAGAATAACCTCTGCTATGCGTTTGGCAGAAACAGAAGCATTACCACATCAGAAACAATAATTTACCTAAGGAAAGTTGAAAAAGAAGTTAAGTAAGTTATTCCAGTCAGCTTTGTTGAGATGCCAATATTTACACTTAGAAGGGGCTGCTGGAGAGGGAGGTACCTTTAGAATAGATACATTTATGAGAGTGTGATCAGATGTACCAACTAGGGGCGAGATTATGAGTGTGATCAGATGTACCAACTGGGGGCGCGATTATGTACTTACAGGTAGTAGAGGTGAAAAACAAATCCAGAATATTAGGAGACTGGTCACGGCAGTCAGGAATATGGGTAGGGTAGGAGATAATTTTTCTAAAAATCACTAAGAATGGAGAATGTGAGGTCTTCAATCCCTCCACCATCTGTATGGGAAGAATTCAAGCATTCCCTATGGTGAAAATTGAAATCCTGAGGCAGAAGAGCTCGGATTACAGGTGAGAGGATATCATAGTCTCATGGCAGGAGTTTAGATAGTCTAAGAAATGTATAAAATTTGTGGAATTAAGAGTGCAAACACCACCATTGAACCAGAATCGTGAGTAGGCAGCCAACGACTAGGGAGGTATTTTACCAGTGCTACCCACCTGGGTATCGGGAGGGTTAATGATGCTTGCACAGTGAGCCAACACTTCACTGGTTGTTGAATTGCACTTCTCTGACCCAGGTAGCTGTCTTTTCTTTCTGCCTCACCCACATGTGAACTACTGGCATTCTGTCTACAAACATACAATCTCTCCTTGGTCATATATAAAGCTTGACAACACTAAACTCACACATGCTAGCAGCAATTGATAGAAGTAGTAGGTAGAAACATTTAGGCAGGAGCATTAGGGAGAAACATTAGATAAAAGTAGTAGGTAAGAACATAAGGTAGGAGCATTAGATAAAAGTAGTCAGTAAGAATATTGGGTAGGAGCCACTGCAAACACTGTGCTAGAGTTGCCTTCTTCCAGTAACCTGGTAATGGTGAGACAGTAAAGGCTAAGAAGTGACACTGGAGACTCGATTGCTGTGGCCACCCCCATGAGGGAATTCCAGTTGGGAACCGGCATTAGAGATATAGATAGATAAACCAAATTCTCTCTTCCCTACATATTCAGAAAAAATGTAGAAGATAGCAGAAACAGGTAGATTTCTTACATGGCCCTTAAATGTTTGCAATAACTTTTGGTTTAAAGCATTCAACTTATAATTGGTGAATCACAGTAAATTTTATTTTCCATTTGCTATATTTTTTTCCACCCAATTCCACTAAGTATATTCTTACCTAACACTTGAATTAATAATTATCTACTCAGTTAGAAATAAGAAAACTCACTGGAAAAATAATCTCAGAACCCATAAGCTTTTGATTATATTTCAAGCCATTGTCAAGGATACAAGGTCAATATATATATATATTTTTTTCATACAAATTCGCCTTTTCCCGCGTTAGTGAGGTAGCGTTAAGAACAGAGGACTGAGCCTTAGGGAAAAATCCTCACTTGGCCCCCTTCTCTGTTCCTTCTTTTGGAAACATGAAAACAGGAGGGGAGGATTTCCAGCCCCCACGCTCCCTCCCCTTTTAGTCGCCTTTTACGACACGCAGGGAACACGTGAGAAATATTCTTTCTCCCCTATCCCCAGGGATAATAATATATATATATATATATATATATATTCAATATCTACGAAGGGCAAAGGAAGACATGAATAAAATCATAATGAATGAAGACATGAATAAAATCATAATAAATGTATATAACAGTGAAAGAACACTTCGAAAATCAGGCAGATTTTCAAAGCTGAGTTTTCAAAAATAAATATAAATGCAATTATGCTTCAGTGTAATCACCAATTTCATAATCACTTTATTTTGAAGTTTCATTAATCACGTCTGGTTTCCAATCTCTCTCTCTAATTGCTCGTTGACGAATGTAATCACCGCAACAGTTTTACGAATTCGAGGCCAATCAGTTTCTACAGGGTCCCAAGTGATTCGTCTCTCTTATACATTCATATAGTCAATCAAGCATCAAAAAGTGTGCTAGTATTGTTTTGATAATTCGCTTACAGAAAAAATGATAAATTACTATATATATATATATATATATATATATATATATATATATATATATGCCTTCCTGATCAAATGCTTCCCCACAGCTACATTACTCGATTTTCTAACGATATTACTCAGCCCTCTCTCATCACCATCTGTGTACGGTAGATTGTGTCTCATCATCACCAACAGAGTACGTCATAATGTGTCTCATCACCATCTGTGCACGCCAGATTGCTTCTCATCACCATCTGTGCACGTCAGAATGTTTCTCATCACCATCTGTGTGCGCCAGAATGCGTCTCATCACCATCTGTGTACGCCAGAATGTGTCTCATCACCGTCTGTGTACGTCAGAATGTCTCATCACCATCTGCTTACGCCAGAATGTTTCTCATCACCATCTGTGTGCGCCAGAATGTGTCTCATCTCCGCCTCTTTTAAGTGGCCATCTGTGGCAGCTGGGGCGGCCTAACCATCTGTTTTCGTCCGGTTCATTCTCGTCCATTGAGGAGAATCTTGTTAGCTAGGCACAGGAGGGCCCCCAAGTGGTAGTTAGAATGGACGACATAACTGGCTCGTTCATGCGCCTGGGATCATCCTACGATCGCTAGTCTTGAGGTGTCGTTAGACCACTACGCTGAAAACTCCGGCTACAACCTTTCATTGTCACTATAACGTCATAACTACAATCCCAACCTCACATGTTCACTACAACACTATAACTACAACTACAACCTCCCAGTGGTTCTTAATTAGCCATAGGCCAACAGTGACCGTCTTTCTAATCACAACCAATGTTATGTCTCTCTCTCTCTCTCTCTCTCTCTCTCTCTCTCTCTCTCTCTCTCTCTCACCAAGCTTTCAGTTCAGTCCCATTCAGAACTGTTCCTAAGCATATTTTTTCCTTTCTTTCTCCTTTTCCACTGTGACAAAAAAAAAAAAATCTCCCAGCTTCCAGCTTAATGACCCCGGCGTTGGTCATACCTCATTTGCATAATCAGACAATGGTTGTGAGGCATTTCCGGCACATTTTCCTACAATAAACACCAGTGATGTTGGCTTAGGGCAGAGCAAACACCTTTTCCACTGGAGAAATAACAGACAATTCTCTCTCAGTGGCGGGCGCTTTCAAGACAAGATTTCCAGTGTTTTTTTTTTTTTTTTTTGCCGTAAGGTCATACTACTGGAAGACGCTATGTAGTGCGCTTACACTACTGAAGGATGCTGTGTTGTAAGCCCACACTAATGAAAAAAAAATGTATGATGTATTAAAGTTTGTCGGAATATTTTTGATGATAAATCATTTAATCACTTTAGTCTTGTCTGGTGCAGTCATGTGCTGGTGTTTAGTTATAACATTCCATGTCTTACGGTACATCAAAGTGGTACATGGTACAGAATGTCCCAACGGTACGTCAGGGTGGTACATGGTACAAAAGTCCAACGGCACGTCAGGGTGGTACACGGTACAGAATGTTCCAGCGGTACGTCAGGGTGGTACACGTTACAGAATGTTCCAACGGTACGTAAGGGTGGTACATGGTACAGAATGTCCCAACGGTACGTCGGGGTGGTACACGGTACACAGGACGATGTGCACCAGGCGCCTCACGTCCTCGGGGTGATCTGGAGGAGGAGGGGGAGGGAAGAGGGGTAGAACGGTACACTGAGTAAACCGCTCCTTTCTCGCGGGTTTCTTTTGGATGCAGTAGGGGATGGGGGTAGTAGGCGGGGGGGGGAGTCATCGTTTTGGAGGGGAGGGAGAGGGAGGGGGAGGGGGTAGTAGGAGTCCCTTTTTAAGGAAAGATTGGGGCACCTTTATTTAGGCAGACGGCCTTCACTATCAGCCTTCCCCCCTCCCTCTCTCTCTCTCTCTCTCTCTCTCTCTCTCTCTCTCTCCCCGACGGAGAACCTCACGTTACTTACACACACAGACACGCACACACAAACGCACACACGCACATTTCCTTTTCATAGAACACGTCATCCAGGCTATTATAACCCCCCCTCCCGCCACCACCCCAGCCACCCACCACCCATCGCCCCACCCCACCGACTCATCATCACAACCTCCCCCCCCTCTCCCCACCCTTCCCCGTCACAGGCTTTTTAAAAGCTTTCTTCCTCTCTATATATCTCTCACCCACGTCACCACAACCTCCCTCCTCATAACCTCTCTTTCTGCCTCATGTATTACACTCATTCCCTCCTCCGCCTCGCAGCTCGGGGTGCACTGCCCACGCCAGCCAGGCCGGGCCGGGCCAGTACCCCTCATCCTGTAGATTGCCTCTATGAGAACCAATTTCTTCCAATCTGGAGGAGTGTGTGTGAGTTTCCAACCTTTCCTAGCCAGCTAACCCTGCGTCCGGCACTCTCCGAGACCCTGGCACCGAACGCCCCTGAGATGACGGAATATCTGGGGGCACATCTTACCCCAGTGGCTGTAGAGACGGGGAGAGATAATTACGCCGTAGAGAAGCGGGGGAGATAAAAAGAGTCGCGAGAGATGGCGGCGAGTGGAGAGATCATTGCCGTGTAACATAGGCAGTGTGTGTGTGTGTGTGTGTACGTGTGTGTGTGTGTGTGTGTGTGTGTGTCGCTCCGCCCTAGTCAGTCGTGGTCTGGGGCCCAAGGAGCGTCCAAGGGGAGGGGGTCACTAAAGCAAACGGTATTGACATTGGGATTTGTCGCAGGTGCACAGCACTAGGGAAGATCGATGTCCTCTTTAAAGAAAACGAGAATTTAACTTCCCTCCCCCCCTCTCCGGCCTTCCCTTTTCTTTTGTTTACGTCGCAGATGACAGATAGCGGTCGGTGTTAAGCGAAGCAGTGATGTGTTTTGAACGCGCGTGGTGGATGGAGTATCACCGTCAGTGATCTGCAGTGAAGGGAAAATATATCGTGTGTGAGATCTAGGGGGGTGTGTGTTTTTTCCCCCCTCTTTTGTGGCTTTCTCCCGTTGGCGAAAGAGTTAAGTTAAAGAAAAGGTTACAGATGGAGCTGCTTTCCCACCTTTACGGACTCCAGTACCGCCTGTGGAACTGGTGGCATGGGTGAGTATTGTTCTGTGTCTGTGTCTCTGTGTGTATGTGTGTGCACTGGGGCGGTACCCATCAACACCCTAGGGTCCTCCTTCCGGCGCGATACACGTATAAAAGACCTTCCTCAGGTCTTACTCGCCTGTTTGCCATAGCTAGTGTGTGTGTGTGTGTGTGTGTGTGTGTGTGTGTGTGTGTGTGAGATGCTGTCACTGTTTATGACGGGAAAAAAGACGAGAGAGAGAGAGAGAGAGAGAGTGAGGGAGGGAGGGAAGTGCTCAAGGTTCGCCGTACAGCTTGCTGGTGATGAAAAGAACACTTTTCCAACTCGGATTCCCTTGTGGTGTGAGACGTTACTGCTCAGAGGCGACGGGTGTGGCAACTTTTGTAAACGCCCCAAACATGACTAATCCCGTATGCCTGCTTTAAACACGTCCACTGCAGATGAAAAATGATATAGAAGTTATTAGGAGGAGATGCATGTGAAGTACCCGGAGATCCTAAGTTTCTCTAGACCTACCAGGTCTGTGTTTTGACTCAGCAGGTCCTAATCTTACCTACCACGTTCGTGTTGTTAGCTTTCGTATCCTTGCATTTACCCTACAGATCCAGTATTTACCCACCAGATCATGTATTTACCTAACAAATCCTGTATTTACCCACCGAATCCTGTATTTACACATTGTATCGTTTATATTTACTCTCTTACGCCTAAATCATAAACTCGTTATGATTCTGGTGCAGACGGGACGGGTTGCAGCCTAAAATGACGGTCTTTCCTTCACTCAGGCCTATAGTGCACAGTGGGGTGAGGTCAGGATACACCATCAGTGGGGTAAGGTCACGACACGGCAATGTTCTACCAGTAGTCTAGTGTATCTCTCTCTCTCTCTCTCGCGCCAGCCCTACCTATAGGCAAAAATCTCGTCATAGGCACTCGTTATGGAAGTACTCAACCAGTACCTAAAACTGTACACTACAGTACTCAGCCATTATCTACGACTGTAATCTACAGTACAGAAAAAAAGGGGTAAGAAAACACATTTGCCTTTGGCTGTTATGGTCAGTCCACACTACAGGGACGGTTGGGGGATGTGTGATAACAGAGACGAGGGAAAATGGACACGTGTGTAAACTTAACGGGGATTAAACTCGAGATTTGTCTCAGGCAACTGAAAAGTAAAGTTGTCGCATCATGCCGTAACCTGACAGAAGGATGATGTCTTTTGTCGGACTGATTTCTTTTCTTTTCTTTTTATTTCGAAAAAAAGTCTGTTCGTGTATATAAGGCTCAGAACTTGAGGACAGTACGGGAACCAGAGCTTTCGGTGGCTTTGTTGCCGAGTTCAGATCTCTGGTGGGGGAGACTTCACTGCAGGTAGAGAGGTTCGTTGTTGTGAGTTCAAAGCATTGGATTTGTCGGTCATGTGATGAGCCTCGCAATGCTCACCCATCATACGGGAAAATGTGATGATATTCAACTCAGAATCGAGACAGCTCCTGCGAGGGCTCACTCCGGCATTTCCTTTTCCTGGTTTCCTGAGAGTGAATGTCCCAGCGAGAACGCTGAGGACATCTTGGACTAAACGGGGTGGTGTGTGAAGTGAGTCAGGGAGAGTGATTTGGTGGAGAGGAGATGGTAAAATCCTTGCAGAAGATGAAATCTGGCATGGTGGCAGGATTGGATGGTATTGGAACTCAATTTAATAAGAAAGGGAGTGACTGTGTTGTTGATTTGTTGGTAAGAACATTCAGTGTAAGTATGGATCATGGTGAAGTGCCTAAGGATTGGCGGAATGCATGTATAGTGCCACTGTACAAAGGCAAAGGGGATAAGGTGAGTGTTCAAACAGAAGAGGTATAAGTTTGTTGAGTATGGGAGGGTATTGATTGAGAGGGTAAAGGCATGTACAGAGCATCAGATTGGGGAAAAGCAATGTGACTTTAGAAGTGGTAGAGGATGTGTGGATCATGTGTTTGCAAGAATGTATGTGAGAAATATTTAGAAAACAGATGGATTTGTATGTAGCATTTATGGATCTGGAGAAGGCATATGACAGAGTTCATTGAGATGCTTTCTGGAATGTCTTACGAATATATGGTGTGGGAGGTAAGCTGCTAGAAGCAGTGACAAGTTTTTATCAAGTATGTATGACCTGTGTATATGTAGGAGAAAAGTTGAGTGGTTGGTTCCGAGTGAAGGCCTGTCTGCGACAGAGGTGTATGATGTCCCCATGGGTGTTTAATTGTTTATGGATGGGGTGGTTAGGGAGGTAAATACAAGAGTTTTGGAGAGAGGGGTGAGTATGCAGTCTGTTGGGGATGAGAGGTCCCAGGAAGTGTCATTTGTTGTTTGCCGATGATATAACACTGGCGGCTGATTCAAGTGAGAAACTGCAAAAGTTAGTGACTAAGTTTGGAAAAGTATGTGAAAGGAGAAAGATGAGAGTAAATGTGAATAAGAGCAAAGTTATTAGGTTCAGTAGGGTTGTGGGAGACATTAGTTGGGATGTAAGTTTGAATGGAGAAAAATTGGAGGAAGTGAAGTGTTTTAGATATCTGGGAGTGGGCTTGGCAGCAAATGGAATCATGGAAGCAGAAGTGAGTTATAGGGTGGGGAAGGGGGCGAAAGTTCTGGGAGCTATGAAGAATGTATGGAAAGAGAAAACATTATCTTGGAGAACAAAATGGGTATGTTTGAAGGAATAGTAGTTCTAACAATATGATATGGTTTGATGGCATGGGATATAGATAGGGTTGTATGGAGGAGGGTGGATGTGGTGAAAATGAAATGTTTAAGGACAATATGTGGTGTGAGGTGGTGTGATCAAGTAAATAATGTAAGGATAAGAGAGATGTGTGGTAATAAAAAGAGTATGGTTGAAAGAACACGAGAGGGTGTATTGAAATGGTTTTGACATATGGAATGAATGAGTGAAGAAAGGTTGACAAAGAGGATATATATCTTATAGGTAGAGGGAAGAAGGAGAAGCAGGAGACCAAATTGTAGGCAGAAGGATGAAGTGAAAAAGATTTTGGGCGATCAGGGCCTGAACGTGCTGGAGGGTGAAAGGCATGTACGGAATAGAGTGAATTGGATTGATGTGGTATGCTGGGGTCAACCTGCTGGCAGTGGACTGAGCCAGGGCATGTAAAACGTCTAGAGAAAACCATGGAAAGGTCTGTGGGGTGTGGATATGGATAGGGAGCTATGATTTGATGCATTACACATGACATCTAGAGACTGAGTGTGAGCGGATGTGGCCTTTTTTTGTCTGTTTGCTGGCACTGCCTTGCTGATGCAGGGGTGGCAATGCTGTTTCCTTTGGGGTGGAATGATGTTGGGAATGGATGAAGGTGAGCAAGTATGTGGCCATTTCATCTGTCTCCTGGCGCTTCCTCGCCAGTGCGGAGGGTGGCGATGCTATTTCCTGTGGGGTGGGGTGGCATCAGGAGTGGATGGGGGCGAGCAAGTGTAGATATGTATATGTGTATGCATGTGTATGTTGATATGTATGTATATGTACTGTGCATATGTGTGCATGTATGTATATATGTGTGTATGTGGGGGGATGGGTGTTTCTTCGTCTGTTTCCTGGCGCTACCTCGCTGACGCGGGAAACGGCGAGCAAGTATAATAATAATGATATATATATATATATATATATATATATATATATATATGTATGTATCAGGAACTGCTGACATAATACGTTTCGCTTTCAAGTTTGTCTGATGCTGAACTTTGGTATTTGGTTCCCATGTGTTGTTTGTGTGCGAAATTACTACCTGGCCACATTCCGCTAATGCCACCAGCTGCCCACCCCTGGCCAGAGCTACCCACACAGGATCTTCACCTCTGCCCCCACCCCCTCCCCTCCCTCCCCCTTCAGTGTTCCGTGCATCAAAGTGTCTCCGTCAATGGCGAGCGCTGCTTGGCGTGTTTGTCCCGCCGCCACTGCCAAACAGCCTCCTCAGATGTATGTCGTATGAAGGCCTCCTCGGGTCTATAGACCACCAGTTCGGTGCGATATCCTGCGTAAAGCCTTGTGTATGGGATAGCCTGCGGGCGTGTGTGGCTCCCGGCAGATGGATCGTTCCAGGAGCTGTATTGTGACCAACCTGGCACGCTAAGGTCTTCTTCCCGTCTGCTGGAAAGTTCTCGCCTCATTCCATCCCCTGCCTTCAATGGCCCACTTTTACTGAAGTCTTTTTATTCAACCTTAAGTACGAAAATGATTTCCAGGCTTACTTTTTCTTCCAGACGACCTCTTACCCTTTGAAACTGAATGGGAGAGAAAATGTTATGGTGGGATCACTGTATGTATAACTGCTTTTTTTACAACCGGGTTATATATACTGTTGTGTTCTGGCCCCCACGATACCATACCCTCATGTAGGGCCCCCCCCAGGTCTGTCCCCCCCCCCTCTCTCTCTCTCTCTCTCTCTCTCTCTCTCTCTCTCTCTCTCTCTA